>JABSTT010002776.1:0-35487 GCA_013339685.2 Hyalomma asiaticum
CTTTCGCCGCTTAACTGCGTTCCCTGTTAGTGAAAACAGCAGTTGCGCACGTAATTGAATAATAACGTCGTTCCTGCAGTCCTTTTCTAACCAACATAAGATCATTTGCCCACGCTTCCGCGCTTGACTGTGTTCCCTGTGTTTAGTGAAAAGAGGAGATGCGCTACGTAATTGAATAATAATATCGTTCCTTGCACTAATGTTCCTAACAAAACATGAGGAACAATTTGCATCCACGCTTCGCCGCTTAACTGCGTTCCCTGTTATTTAGTGAATACAGGATTTGCGCAACGTAATGAATAAAAACGTAGTTTCCTGCACTCGTTTTTTCTAACAAAAAATAAAGATCACTTTGGATCCACGCTTTCGCCGCTTAACTGCATTCCCTGTTTTTAGTGAAAACAGGAGTTGCGCAATGTAATTGAAAAAACCGTTCCTGCATCCGTGTTTCTTACAAAAATCGGGACGAATTTGCGTCACGCTTCCGCCGCTTAACTGCCTTCCCTGTTGTTTAGTACAAGCAGGAGTTGCGCTAAGTAATTGAATAAAAACGTCGTTTCTAGCACTAATGTTCCTAAAGAAACATCAGGACGAATTTGCATCCTCGCTTCCGCCGCTAAACAGCGTTCCCTATTTAGTGAAAACAGAGTTGCGGAATGTAATTGAATAAAAAACGTCGTTTCTTGCACTAAAGTTCCTAACAAAAATGACCAATTTGCGTCCTACGCTTCAGGCGCTTAACTGCGTTCCGTGTTGTTTAGTGAAAACAGGTGTTGCGTAACATAATTGAATAAAAACGTCGTTTCCTGCACTCGTGTTTCTCACCGAAAATCGGGACCAATTTGCATCCACGCTTCCGCCGCTAAACAGCGTTCCCTATTTCGTGAAAACAGGAGTTGCGCTAAGTATTTGAATAAAAACGTCGGTTCTTCCACTAATCAAAACCTCTTGTTGGGCGAGTTGGTACATTCTTGAAATCAAAGGCACCGGCGCAAACAGACGACACAGAAGGAGAGACAAGGACACACGAGCGCGGACTAACAACTGGCTTTATTGGAAAAAATGACGTGGTTTTATAGTGCCTCACTATAAAACCACGTCATTTTTTCCAATAAAGCCAGTTGTTAGTCCGCGCTCGTGTGTCCTTGTCTCTCCTTCTCTGTCGTCTGTTTGCGCCGGTGCCTTTTGATTTCTTGCACTAATGTTCCTAAAGAAACATGTGGACGAATTTGCATCCACGCTTCCGCCGCTAAACTGCGTTCCCTATTTAGTGATAACAGGAGTTACGCAACGTAACTGAATAAAAAGGTCGTTGCTTGCACTAAGGTTCCTGACAAAAGATAAGGACCAACTTGCATCCTACGCATCCACCGCTTAACTGCGTTGCCTGTTGTTTAGGAAAACAGGAGTTGCGCAAAGTAATCGAATAAAAACTTCGTTTGTTGCACTAATGTTCATAACAAAAAAACATTACCAATTTGCATCCACGCTTCCGCTGCTAAACTGCCTTCTCTGTTGTGTAGTGAAAACAGGAATTGCGCAACGTAATTGAATAAAAACGTAGTTTCCTGCACTCGTGTTTGTAACGAAACATCGGGACAAAACTCCATCCACGCTTCCGCCACATAACTGCGTTCCCTGTTTAAAGAAAACAGCAGTTCCTCAACGTAACTGAATAAAAACGTCGTTTCCTGCACTCGCGTTTCCAACAAAATACCCGGACCAATTTGCATCCACGCTTCCGCACATAAACTGCATTCCCTATTTAGTGATAACAGGAGTTACGTAACGTAATTGAATAAAAAGTTCGTTTCTTGCACTAATGTTTCAAACAATATATAAGCACCAATCTGGATCCACGCTTTCGCCACTTAACTGCGTTCCCTGTAATTTAGTGAAAACAGGAGTTGCCCAACGTAATTGAATAAAAACGTCGTTTCCTTCACTCGTGTTTCTAACCGAATATCGGGACCAATTTGCATCCAAGCTTCCGCCGCTTAACTGTGTTCCCTGTTGTTTAGTGAAAAGAGGAGATGCGCTACGTAATTGAATAATAACGTCGTTCCTTGCCCTAATGTTCCTAACAAAAAATGAGGAACAATTTGCATCCACGCTTTCGCCGCTTAACTGCGTTCCCTGTTATTTAGTGAAAACAGCAGTTGCGACACGTAATTGAATAAAAACGTAGTTTCCTGCACTCGTGTTTCTAACGAAACATCAGGACCCGGACGTCGCTTCCTGCAGTTGCTTTTCTAACAAAAAATAAAGATCAATTTGCATCCACGTTGTCGCCGCTTAACTGCGTTCCCTGTTATTTAGTGAATACAGGATTTGCGCAACGTAATTGAATAAAAACGTAGTTTCCTGCACTCGTGTTTCTAACGAAACATCAGGACCAATTTGCATCCACGCTTCCGCCGCTTAACTCGTTCCCTGTTTATTGAAAACAGCAGTTCCCCAACGTAATTGAATAATAACGTCGTTTCCTGCAGTCGTTTTTCTAAGAAAAAATAAGGATCAATTTGCATCCACGCTTTCGCCGCTTAACTGCGTTGCCTATTATTTGGTGAAAACAGGAGTTGCGCTACGTAACTGAATAATAACGTCATTTCCTGCAGTCGTTTTTCTAACAAAAATGAAGGATCAATTTCCATCCACGCTTTCGCCACTTAACTGCGTTCCTTGTTATTTTGTGAAAACAGGAGTTGCGCAACGGAATTGAATAAAAACGTTGTTTTCTGCACTCGTGTTTCTGACAAAAAATCGGGACCAATTTGCATCCACGCTTCCGCCGCTTAACTGCGTTCCCTGCTTAGTGAAAACAGCAGTTGCGCAACGTAATTGAATAAGAACGTCGTTTCCTGCAGTTGTTTTTCTAACAAAAAATAAAGATCAATTTGCATCCACACTTTCGCCGCTTCACTGCGTTCCCTGTTGTTTAGCGAAAACAGGAATTGTGCAACGTAATTGAATAAAAACGTCGTTTCCTGCACTCGTGTTTCTAACCGAATATCCGGACCAATTTGCATCCACGCTTCCGCCGCTTAACTGTGTTCCCTGTTGTTTAGTGAAAAGAGGAGATGCGCTACGTAATGGAATAATAACGTCGTTCCTTGCACTAATGTTCCTACCAAAAAATGAGGAACAATTTGCATCCACGCTTTCGCCGCTTAACTGCGTTCCCTGTTATTTAGTGAAAAGAGGATTTGCGCAACGTAATTGAATAAAAACGTAGTTTCCTGCACTCGTTTTTCTAACAAAAAATAAAGATCAATTTGCATCCACGCTTTCGCCGCTTAACTGCATTCCCTGTTAGTGAAAACAGGAGTTGCGCAACGTAATTGAATAATAACGTCGTTTCCTGCAGTCGTTGTTCTAAAAAAAATAAGGATTAATTTGCATCCACGCCTTCGCCGCTTAACTGCGTTCCCTGTTATTCTGTGAAAACAGGAGTTGCCCAACGTAATTGAATAAAAACGTCGTCTCCTGCACTCGTGTTTCTAACCGAATATCGGGACCAATTTGCATCCACGCTTCCGCCGCTTAACTGTGTTCCCTGTTGTTTAGTGAAAAGAGGAGATGCGCTACGTAATGGAATTATAACGTCGTTCCTTGCACTAATGTTCCTACCAAAAAATGAGGAACAATTTGCATCCACGCTTTCGCCGCTTAACTGCGTTCCCTGTTATTTAGTGAAAAGAGGATTTGCGCAACGTAATTGAATAAAAACGTAGTTCCCTGCACTCGTTTTTCTAACAAAAAATAAGGATTAATTTGCATCCACGCCTTCGCCGCTTAACTGCGTTCCCTGTTATTCTGTGAAAACAGGAGTTGCCCAACGTAATTCAATAAAAACGTCGTTTCCTGCACTCGTGTTTCTAACCGAATATCGGGACCAATTTGCATCCACGCTTCCGCCGCTTAACTGTGTTCCCTGTTGTTTAGTGAAAAGAGGAGATGCGCTAGGTAATTGAATAATAATGTCGTTCCTTGCACTAATGTTCCTAACAAAACATGAGAAACAATTTGCATCCACGCTTTCGCCGCTTAACTGCGTTCCCTGTTATTTAGTAAAAACAGCAGTTCCGCAACGTAACTGAATAATAACGTCGTTTCCTGCAGTCGTTTTTCTAACAAAAAATAAGGATCAATTTCCCTCCACGCTTTCGCCGCATAACTGCGTTCCCTGTTTAGTGAAAACAGCAGTTGCGCAACGTGATTGAATAATAACGTCGTTTCCTGCAGTCCTTTTTCTTACAAAACATAAGGATCAATATGCATCCAAGCTTCCGCCGCTTAACTGTGTTCCCTGTTGTTTAGTGAAAAGAGGAGATGCGCTACGTAATTGAATAATAACGTCGTTCCTTGCCCTAATGTTCCTAACAAAAAATTAGGAACAATTTGCATCCACGCTTTCGCCGCTTAACTGCGTTCCCTGTTATTTAGTGAAAACAGCAGTTGCGACACGTAATTGAATAATAACGTCGTTTCCTGCAGTTGTTTTTCTAACAAAAAATAAAGATCAATTTGCATCCACGTTGTCGCCGCTTAACTGCGTTCCCTGTTATTTAGTGAATACAGGATTTGCGCAACGTAATTGAATAAAAACGTAGTTTCCTGCACTCGTGTTTCTAACGAAACATCAGGACCAATTTGCATCCACGCTTCCGCCGCTTAACTAGCTCCCTGTTTATTGAAAACAGCAGTTCCCCAACGTAACTGAATAATAACGTCGTTTCCTGCAGTCGTTTTTCTAAGAAAAAATAAGGATCAATTTCCATCCACGCTTTCGCCACTTAACTGCGTTCCTTGTTATTTTGTGAAAACAGGAGTTGCGCAATGGAATTGAATAAAAACGTTGTCTTCTGCACTCGTGTTTCTGACAAAAAATCGGGACCAATTTGCATCCACGCTTCCGCCGCTTAACTGCGTTCCCTGTTTAGTGAAAACAGCAGTTGCCCAACGTAATTGAATAATAACGTCGTTTCCTGCAGTTGTTTTTCTAACAAAAAATAAAGATCAATTTGGTTCCACGCTTTCGCCGCTTCACTGCGTTCTCTGTTGTTTAGCGAAAACAGGAATTGTGCAACGTAATTGAATAAAAACGTTGTTTCCTGCACTCGTGTTTCTAACCGAATATCTGGACCAATTTGCATCCACGCTTCCGCCGCTTAACTGTGTTCCCTGTTGTTTAGTCAAAAGAGGAGATGCACTAAGTAATGGAATAATAACGTCGTTCCTTGCACTAATGTTCCTACCAAAAAATGAGGAACAATTTGCATCCACACTTTCGCCGCTTAACTGCGTTCCCTGTTATTTAGTGAAAACAGGATTTGCGCAACGTAATTGAATAAAAACGTAGTTTCCTGCACTTGTTTTCTAACAAAAAAAATAAAGATCAGTTTGCATCCACGCTTTCGCCGCTTAACTGCATTCCCTGTTATTTAGTGAAAACAGCAGTTCCGCAACGTAATTGAATAAAAACGTAGTTTCCTGCACTCGTGTTTCTAACGAAACATCAGGACCAATTTGCAACCACGCTTCCGCGCTTAAGTCGCTCCCTGTTTATTGAAAACAGCAGTTGCGCAGACGTAATTGAATAATAACGTCGTTTCTGCAGTCGTTTTTCTAAAATAAAGTTAGGATCAATTTGGCATCACGCTTTCGGCCGCCTAACTGCAAGTTCCTGTTATGTATGTGAAAAACAGGAGTTGCGCAACGTAATGAATAAAAACGTCGTTTCCTGCACTGTGTTTCTAACCGAATAATCGGAACAATTTGCATCCACGCTTCCGCCGCTTAACTGTGTTCCCTGTTGTTTAGTGAAAAGAGGAGATGCGCTACGTAATGGAATAATACGTCGTTCCTTGCACTAATTTTCCTACCAAAAAATGAGGAACAATTTGCATCCACGCTTTCCGCCGCTTAACTGCGTTCCCTGTTATTAGTGAAAACAGGATTTGCGCAACGTAATGAATAAAACGTAGTTTCTGCACTCGTTTTTTCTAACAAAAAATAAAGATCAATTTGCATCCACCCTTCGCCGCTTAACTGCGTTCCCTGTTATCTGTGAAAATAGGAGTTGCGCAACGTAATTGAATAAAAACGTCGTTTCCTGCACTCGTGTTTCTAACCGAATATCGGGACCAATTTGCATCCACGCTTCCGCCGCTTAACTGTGTTTCCTGTTGTTTAGTGAAAAGAGGAGATGCGCTACGTAATGGAATAATAACGTCGTTCCTTGCACTAATGTTCCTAACAAAACATGAGGAACAATTTGCATCCACGCTTTCGCCGCTTGACTGCGTTCCCTGTTATTTAGTGAAAACAGCAGTTCCGCAACGTAACTGAATAATAACGTCGTTTCCTGCAGTCGTTTTTCTAACAAAAAATAAGGATCAATTTGCATCCACGTTGTCGCCGCTTAACTGCATTCCCTGTTATTTAGTGAATACAGGATTTGCGCAACGTAATTGAATAAAAACGTCGTTTCCTGCACTCGTGTTTCTAACGAAACATCAGGACCAATTTGCATCCACGCTTCCGCCGCTTAACTCGCTCCCTGTTTATTGAAAACAGCAGTTCCCCAACGTAATTGAATAATAACGTCGTTTCCTGCAGTTGTTTTCTAACAAAAATAAAGATCAATTTGGTCCACGCTTTCGCCGCTTCACTGCGTTCTCCTGTTGTTTAGCGAAAACAGGATTGTGCAACGTAATTGAATAAAAACGTTGTTTCCTGCACTCGTGTTTCTAACGAATATCTGGAACCAATTTGCATCCACGCTTTCCGCCGCTTAACTGTGTTCCCTGTTGTTTAGTGCAAAAGAGGAGATGCACTAAGTAATGGAATAATAACGTCGTTCCTTGCACTAATGTTCTACCAAAAAATGAGGAACAATTTGCATCCACACTTTCGCCGCTTAACTGCGTTCCCTGTTATTTAGTGAAAACAGGATTTGCGCAACGTAATTGAATAAAAACGTAGTTTCCTGCACTCGTTTTCTAACAAAAAATAAAGATCAATTTGCATCCACGCTTTCGCCGCTTAACTGCGTTCCCTGTTATTTTGTGAAAACAGGAGTTGCGCAACGTAATTGAATAAAAACGTCGTTTCCTGCACTCGTGTTTCTAACGAAACATCAGGACCAATTTGCATCCACGCTTCCGCCGCTTAACTCGCTCCCTGTTTATTGAAAACAGCAGTTCCCCAACGTAATTGAATAATAACGTCGTTTCCTGCAGTCGTTTTTCTAAGAAAAAATAAGGATCAATTTGCATCCACGCTTTCGCCGCTTAACTGCGTTGCCTGTTATTTGGTGAAAACAGGAGTTGCGCTACGTAACTGAATAATAACGTCATTTCCTGCAGTCGTTTTTCTAACAAAAATGAAGGATCAATTTCCATCCACGCTTTCGCCACTTAACTGCGTTCTCTGTTATCTTGTGAAAACAGGAGTTGCGCAATTGAACTGAATAAAAACGTTGTTCCTGCACTCGTGTTCTGACAAAAATCGGGACCAATTTGTATCACGCTTCCGCCGCTTAACTGCGTTCCCTGTTTAGTGCAAACAGCAGTTGCGCAACAGTAATTGAATAATAACGTCGTTTTCTGCAGTCGTTTTTCTAAAATAAATTAGGATCAATTTGCATCCACGCTTTCGCCGCTTAACTGCGTTCCCTGTTATTATGTGAAAACAGGAGTTGGGCAGCGTAATTGAATAAAAACGTCGTTTCCTGCACTCGTGTTTCTAACCGAATATCGGGACCAATTTGCATCCACGCTTCCGCCGCTTAACTGTGTTTCCTGTTGTTTAGTGAAAAGAGGAGATGCGCTACGTAATGGAATAATAACGTCGTTCCTTGCACTAATGTTCCTAACAAAACATGAGGAACAATTTGCATCCACGCTTTCGCCGCTTGACTGCGTTCCCTGTTATTTAGTGAAAACAGCAGTTCCGCAACGTAACTGAATAATAACGTCGTTTCCTGCAGTCGTTTTTCTAACAAAAATAAGGATCAATTTGCATCCACGTTGTCGCCGCTTAACTGCATTCCCTGTTATTTAGTGAATACAGGATTTGCGCAACGTAATTGAATAAAACGTCGTTTCCTGCACTCGTGTTTCTAACCGAATACTCGGACCAATTTGCATCCACGCTTCCGCCGCTTAACTGTGCTTCCCTGTGTTTAGTGAAAACAGCAGATTCGCCAACGTAATTGAATAATAATGTCGTTTCCTTGCAGCTATGTTCCTAAGAAAACATAAGGATCAATTTGCATCCACGCTTTCGCCGCTTAACTGCGTTCCCTGTTATTTAGTGAAAACAGCAGTTCCGCAACGTAACTGAATAATAACGTCGTTTCCTGCAGTCGTTTTTCTAACAAAAATGAAGGATCAATTCTCTACTCACGCTTTCGCCGCTTAACTGCGTTCCTGTTTAGTGAAAACAGCAGTTGCGCAACGTAATTGAATAATAACGTCGTTTCCTGCAGTCCTTTTTCTACAAAACATAAGGATCAATTTGCATCCAAGCTTCCGCCGCTTAACTGTGTTCCCTGTTGTTTAGTGAAAAGAGGAGATGCGCTACGTAATTGAATAATAACGTCGTTCCTTGCCCTAATGTTCCTAACAAAAAATGAGGAACAATTTGCATCCACGCTTGCGCCGCTTAACTGCGTTCCCTGTTATTTAGTGAAAACAGCAGTTGCGACACGTAATTGAATAATAACGTCGTTTCCTGCAGTTGCATTTCTAACAAAAAATAAAGATCAATTTGCATCCACGTTGTCGCCGCTTAACTGCGTTCCCTGTTATTTAGTGAATACAGGATTTGCGCAACGTAATTGAATAAAAACGTAGTTTCCTGCACTCGTGTTTCTAACGAAACATCAGGACCAATTTGCATCCACGCTTACGCCGCTTAACTCGCTCCCTGTTTATTGAAAACAGCAGTTCCCCAACGTAATTGAATAATAACGTCGTTTCCTGCAGTCGTTTTTCTAAGAAAAAATAAGGATCAATTTGCATCCACGCTTTCGCCGCTTAACTGCGTTGCCTGTTATTTGGTGAAAACAGGAGTTGCGCTACGTAACTGAATAATAACGTCATTTCCTGCAGTCGTTTTTCTAACAAAAATGAAGGATCAATTTCCATCCACGCTTTCGCCACTTAACTGCGTTCCTTGTTATTTTGTGAAAACAGGAGTTGCGCAATGGAATTGAATAAAAACGTTTTTCTGCACTCGTGTTTCTGACAAAAATCGGGACCAATTTGTATCCACGCTTCCGCCGCTTAACTGCGTTCCCTGTTTAGTGCAAACAGCAGTTGCGCAACATAATTGAATAATAACGTCGTTTCCTGCAGTTGTTTTTCTAACAAAAAATAAAGATCAATTTGCATCCACGCTTTCGCCGCTTCACTGCGTTCCCTGTTTAGCGAAAACAGGAATTGTGCAACGTAATTGAATAAAAACGTTGTTTCCTGCACTCGTGTTTCTAACCGAATATCTGGACCAATTTGCATCCACGCTTCCGCCGCTTAACTGTGTTCCCTGTTGTTTAGTGAAAAGAGGAGATGCACTACGTAATGGAATAATAACGTCGTTCCTTGCACTAATGTTCCTACCAAAAAATGAGGAACAATTTGCATCCACGCTTTCGCCGCTTAACAGCGTTCCCTGTTATTTAGTGAAAACAGGATTTGCGCAACGTAATTGAATAAAAACGTAGTTTCGTGCACTCGTCTTTCTAACAAAAAATAAAGATCAATTTGCATCCACGCTTTCGCCGCTTAACTGCGTTCCCTGTTTAGTGAAAACAGCAGTTGCGCAACGTAATTGAATAATAACGTCGTTTCCTGAGTCCTTTTTCTAACAAAACATAAGGATCAATTTGCATCCACGCTTCCGCCGCTTAACTACATTCCTTGTTATTTAGTGAAAACAGCAGTTCCGCAATGTAATTGAATAATGACGTCGTTTCCTGCACTCGTGTTTCTAACGAAACATCAGGACCAATTCGCATCCACGCTTCCGCCGCTTAACTCGCTCCCTGTTTATTGAAAACAGCAGTTCCGCAACGTAATTGAATAATAACGTCGTTTTCTGCAGTCGTTTTTCTAACAAAAAATAAAGATCAATTTGCATCCACGCTTTCGCCGCTTAACTGCGTTCCCTGTTATTATGTGAAGACAGGAGTTGCGCAACGTAATTGAAGAAAAACGTTGTTTCCTGCAGTCGTGTTTCTGACAAAAAGCGGGATAAATTTGCATCCATATTTCCGCCACTTAACTGCGTTCCCTGTTTAGTGAAAACAGCAGTTGCGCAACGTAATTGAATAATAACGTCGTTTCCTGCAGTCGTTTTTCTAACAAAACATAAGGATGAATTTGCATCCACGTTTTCGCCGCTTAACTGCGTTCCCTGTTATTTTGTGAAAACAGGAGTTGCGCAATGTAATTGAATAAAAACGTAGTTTCCTACACTCGTATTTCTAACAAAAAATAAAGATCAATTTGCATCCACGCTTTCGCCGCTTAACTGCATTCCCTGTTATTTAGTGAAAACAGCAGTTCCGCAACGTAATTGAATAAAAACGTAGTTTCCTGCACTCGTGTTTCTAACGAAACATCAGGACCAATTTGCAACCACGCTTCCGCCGCTTAAGTCGCTCCCTGTTTATTGAAAACAGCAGTTCCGCAACGAAATAACGTCGCTTCCTCAAGTCGTTTTTCTAACAAAAAATAAGGATCAATTTGCATCCACGCTTTCGCCGCTTAACTGCGTTGCCTGTTATTTAGTTGAAAACAAGTTGCGCTACGTAACTGCATAATAACGTCATTTCCTTCTGTCGTTTTTCTAACAAAAAGTAAGGACCAATTTGCATCCACGCTTTGGCCGCTTAACTGCGTTCCCTGTTATTATGTGAAGACAGGAGTTGCGCAACGTAATTGAATAAGAACGTCGTTTCCTGCACTGGTGTTTTTAACCGAATATCGGGACCAATTTGCATCCACGCTTCCGCTGCTTAACTGTGTTCCCTGTTGTTTATGAAAAGAGGGGATGCGCTACGTAATTGAATAATAATGTCGTTCCTTGCACTAATGTTCCTAACAAAAGTGAGCATAAATTTGCATCCACGCTTTCGCCGCTTAACTGCGTTCCCTGTTATTATGTGAAAACAGGAGTTGCGCAACGTAATTGAATAAAAAAAATTACAGCATATCCACGGAGTGAATGATCACGAGTGGGCGAAGCTCGGGAGGTTCATCGCAGATGGTGCCGAGTTCCGGATTAATTGAGTTAACGCGCACGCTACGAATCCTCATGGTTCAACTATACGCACAAGTGACATCTCCCAGCGGCACTTCGTTGCAAGTCAAGACCAGTGCCTAAATATATATATATATATATATATATATATATATATATATATATATATATATATATATATATGGGTGGCCGGTCAACGGTTCTTCAACGCGAGCATTCGGTATTTCTCAATCAAGAAACAGGCTAGGAGACGCTACCTGCGCCAACGTTGCCTCTCGCGGGTGAGGGCGCGTTCTACTTCTTTGCGGACTGGTAGAGCGTTCATCTAAGAAAGAGCGTTTCCATAGTCGACGCGCCCCTTTCGCTCGCTCTCTCTCTATCACAAGACAGCACGCGCCGAGGGCAGGAGGCATGCGCTGCGGGCGAGCGCGTGCCTGGCGTCTTTCGTTGGTTTATTTCATCAATCAACGGCGTTTTGAACAAAATTTTTATTGTCTAATCACGCACAGGAGAAATCTCACCAGGCACTACCTTGGAGGTAAACAATGGCTGCTAATGGGAATGAGAGACAGAAGAAGTCGGCTTTTAGGTAACACTTACACTTCTACTTGTACTAACGTTTCCTACTGGAACATGCCAATGGCTGCTAATGGGGAATGAGAGACAGAAGAATTCGGCTTTTAGTTAACGCGCACGCTGCGAATTTTTTATTGTTCAACAACGCACAGGAGAAATCTCCCACCGGCATCATCTTGGAGGTCAAGATCTGGTACTAGCGTTAAGACTGGTTACACACTACTATCACGGGGGTGAACCTCCGTATACCTCCCATTGGCTGCAGAAATGCAGACGCTCAGCCGACCGTAGCGCCAAACTCCCATTCAGTTACGACCCTGGCGAGTGGGGGCGGTATTTATGGCGGCGCAACGTCGCCATGGCAACAGAAGCAGACGCGCCTGGACCGTCCGGCCCCCTCCTCCTACCCCCCTTTTCTTTTCGCCCCTCCCATGCCGCACGCGCTGTTTTTTTTTGGTTATGTCTGTTGGCGGAGCGTCAGTATCTTCTTTTTTCTTGCACGAGCGTGCCTTGCGCACTCGCCCGTGCGTTGTGAGCCTTGCATTGTTGACTCGGCCCACGCGTTTCGTTGTATTCTATCATTTATTTTACTGTATACTTTGCGTGCTTTACGGTAACCATTTGCGTTCATTTGTTGTCCAAGGGCATTTCACGCGTGTGTCATATCCTTGTTTGCTGAGCTTTTATAATGGATGTACAGGCATGTCACGTGAATATCTTGTTTTCAGTTACATTAAAGTGCACAAACAATATTAAGTTCCCCTTGGAACATAGGAGACCCTTCGCCTCACTTTTTTTGTCAATGAAAAGCAAGACGTCCATATACGCGCGGCTCGGAAATTAAGAGAAGTGAAGGATGCTTGAAATGCTCGTTACTATAAGGCAACGCAAATGGTGCAATGTACAGCACCTAAAGCACAGTGACGTAAATAATAGAACACAATGAAACCCGCCAGCACTGTCATGCTCCAACTGCAGGCTCACCCATTGTCGTAAGGAGCTCCCGAAGAATCTTGCAGGGCTTTGTAAAGTATTTGTGCATCATAGCACGATCCACGAACGGCGCGAGTCATGAAACGTACAAGCGCACAAGCACACAGCGAGCGGTGGCCACAAAACCGCCCACGAAACTTCACCAACTCTCGCAAAAGTTCAAAATGATCCCAACGGACTTCGGCGGCGGGCGCCAGGAGAAGGGCTGAGCGGGGTGGCGAGGAGGGAGCCGGAGCAGCTAGAGAGGGGAGCTCACGCGCCCCAGAGCTCAGGTGGCGCAAGAGGATTTCCCGGCTTCACCGAGGCCCCCGAGCTTCATACCCCTGCTACTACGACGAGGGACGAACGGGTGCCGCTATAAGGAGCTTCGCCCCTAAAACGTTGTTTCCTCCACTTGTGTTTCTAACCGAATATCGGGAGCAATTTGCATCCACGCTTCTGCCGCTTAACTGTGTTCCCTGTTGGTTAGTGAAAAGAGGAGATGTGCTACGTATTTGAATAATAATGTCGTTCCTTGCACTAATGTTCCTAACAAAACATGAGGAACAATTTGCATCCACGCTTTCGCCACTTAACTGCGTTCCCTGTTATTTAGTGAAAATAGCAGTTGCGCAACGTAATTGAATAAAAACGTCGTTTCCTGCAGTCGTTTTTCTAAGAAAAAATAAGGATCAATTAGCATCCACGCTTCCGCCGCTTAACTACGCTCCCTGTTTAATAGTGAAAACAGCAGTTCCGCAACGTAACTGAATAATAACGTCGTTTCCTGCAGTCGCTTTTCTAACAAAAAATAAGGATCAATTTCCATCCACGCTTTCGCCGCTTAACTGCGTTCACTGTTACTTTGTGAAAACAGGAGTTGCGCAATGTAATTGAATAAAAACGTAGTTTCCTACACTCGTATTTCTAACAAAAAATAAAGATCAATTTGCATCCACGCTTTCGCCGCTTAACTGCGTTTCCTGTTATTTTGTGAAAACAGGAGTTGCGCAACCTAATTGAATAAAAACATCGTTTCCTGCACTCGTGTTTCTAACCCAATATCGGGACCAATTTGCATCCACGCTTCCGCCGCTTAACTGTGTTCCCTGTTGCTTAGTGAAAAGAGGAGATGCGCTACGTAATTGAATAATAACGTCGTCCCTTGCACTAATGGTCCTAACAAAACTTGAGGAACAATTTCCATCCACGCTTTCGCCGCTTAACTGCGTTCCCTGTTATTTAGTGAAAACAGGAGTTGCGCAATGTAATTGAATAAAAACGTAGTTTCCTACACTCGCATTTCTAAAAAAAATGATCAATTTGCATCCACGCTTTCGCCGCTTAACTGCTTTCCCTGCTATTTAGTGAAAACAGGAGTTGCGCAACGTAATTGAATAATAACGTCGTTTCCTCCAGTCGTTTTTCTAAAAAAAAATAAGGATCAGTTTGCATCCATGCTTTCGGCGCCTAACTGCGTTCCCTGTTGTTTAGCAAAAACAGGAGTTGCGCAATGTAATTGAATAAAAACGTTTCCTGCACTCGTGTTTCTAACCGAAAATCGGGACCAATTTGCATCAACGCTTCCACCGCTTAACTTCGTTCCGTGTTTAGTGAAAACAGCAGTTGCGCAAAGTACTTGAATAATAACGTCGTTTCCTGCAATCGTTTTTCCAAAAAAAAAAAGGATCAATTTGCATCCACGCTTTCGCCGCTTAACTGCGTTCCCTGTTATTATGTGAAAACAGAATTTGCGCATCGTAATTGAATAAAAACGTAGTTTCCTGCACTCGTTTTTCTAACAAAAAATAAAGATCAATTTGCATCCACGCTTTCGCCGCTTAACTGCGTTTCCTGTTATTTTGTGAAAACAGGAGTTGCGCAACCTAATTGAATAAAAACATCGTTTCCTGCACTCGTGTTTCTAACCCAATATCGGGAAAAATTTGCATCCACGCTTCCGCCGCCTAACTGTGTTCCCTGTTGTTTAGTGAAAAGAGGAGATGCGCTACGTAATTGAATAATAACGTCGTCCCTTGCACTAATGGTCCTAACAAAACTTGAGGAACAATTTCCATCCACGCTTTCACCGCTTAACTGCGTTCCCTGTTATTTAGAAAAAAATGCAGTTCCGCAACGTAACTGAATAACGTCGTTTCCTGCAGTCGTTTTTCTAACAAAACATAAGGATCAATTTGCATCCACGCATTCGCCGCTTAACTGCATACCCTGTTTAGTGAAAACAGCAGTTCCGCAACGTAATTGAATAATAACGTCGGTTCCTGCAGTCGCTCTTCTATAAAAAATGATTAATTTGCATCCACGCTTTCGCCGCTTAACTGCGTTCCCTGTTATTTTGTGAAAACAGGAGTTGCGCAACCTATTTGAATAAAAACATCGTTTCCTGCACTCGTGTTTCTAACCCAATATCGGGACCAATTTGCATCCACGCTTCCGCCGCTTAACTGTGTTCCCTGTTGTTTAGTGAAAAGAGGAGATGCGCTAAGTAATTGAATAATAACGTCGTCCCTTGCGCTAATGGTCCTAACAAAACTTGAGGAACAATTTCCATCCACGCTTTCGCCGCTTAACTGCGTTCCCTGTTATTTAGTGAAAACAGGAGTTGCGCAACGTAATTGAATAATAACGTCGTTTCCTCCAGTCGTTTTTCTAAAAAAAAATAAGGATAAATTTGCATCCACGCTTTCGCCGCTTAACTGCGTTTCCTGTTATTTTGTGAAAACAGGAGTTCCGCAACCTAATTGAATAAAAACGTCGTTTCCTGCACTCGTGTTTCTAACCGAAAATCGGGACCCATTTGCATCCACGCTTCTGCCGCTTAACTGCGTTCCCTGTTTAGTGAAAACAGCAGTTGCGCAACGTAATTGAATAATAACGTCGTTTCCGGCAGTCGTTTTTCTAACAAAAAATAAGGATCAGTTTGCATCCATGCTTTCGGCGCCTAACGGCGTTCCCTGTTGTTTAGCGAAAACAGGAGTTGCGCAATGTAATTGAATAAAAACGTTTCCTGCACTCGTTTCTAACCGAAAATCGGGACCAATTTGCGTCCACGCTTTCGCCGCTTAACTGCGTTACCTGTTATTTAGTGAATACTGGAGTTGCGCAACGTAATTGAATAACGTCGTTTCCTGCAGTCGTTTTTCTAAGAAAAAATAAGGATCAATTTGTATCCACGCTTCCGCCGCTTAACTACGTTCCCTGTTATTTAGTGAAAACAGCAGTTGCGCATTGGAATTGAATAATAACGTCGTTTCCTGCAGTCGCTTTTCTAACAAAACATAAGGATCAATTTGCATCCACGCTTTCGCCGCTTAACTGCATTCCCTGTTATTTAGTGAAAAGAGGAGTTGCTTTACGTAATTGAATAATAACGTCGCTCCTTGCACTAATGTTCCTAACAAAAAATGAGGACCAATTTGCATCCACGCTTTCGCCGCTTAACTGGGTTCCCTGTTATTTAGGGAAATCTGGACCAATTTGCATCCACGCTTCCACCGAATAACTGCTTTCCCTGTTTAGTGAAAACAGTAGTTGCGCAACGTAATTGAATAATAACGTCGTTTTCTGCAGTCATTTTTCTAACCAAAAATAAGGATCAATTTGCCTCCACGCTTTCGCCGCTTAACTGCGTTCCCTGTTATTTAGTGAAAACAGGAGTTGCGCAATGTAATTGAATAAAAACGTTTCCTGCATCCGTGTTTCTTACAAAAATCGGGACGAATTTGCGTCCACGCTTCCGCCGCTTAACTGCCTTCCCTGTTGTTTAGTACAAGCAGGAGTTGCGCTAAGTAATTGAATAAAAACGTCGTTTCTAGCACTAATGTTCCTAAAGAAACATCAGGACGAATTTGCATCCTCGCTTCCGCCGCTAAACAGCGTTCCCTATTTAGTGAAAACAGGAGTTGCGGAATGTAATTGAATAAAAAACGTCGTTTCTTGCACTAAGGTTCCTAACAAAAAATGACCAATTTGCGTCCTACGCTTCAGGCGCTTAACTGCGTTCCGTGTTGTTTAGTGAAAACAGGTGTTGCGTAACATAATTGAATAAAAACGTCGTTTCCTGCACTCGTGTTTCTCACCGAAAATCGGGACCAATTTGCATCCACGCTTCCGCCGCTAAACAGCGTTCCCTATTTCGTGAAAACAGGAGTTGCGCTAAGTATTTGAATAAAAACGTCGGTTCTTGCACTAATCAAAACCTCTTGTTGGGCGAGTTGGTACATTCTTGAAATCAAAAGGCACCGGCGCAAACAGACGACACAGAAGGAGAGACAAGGACACACGAGCGCGGACTAACAACTGGCTTTATTGGAAAAAATGACGTGGTTTTATAGTGCCTCACTATAAAACCACGTCATTTTTTCCAATAAAGCCAGTTGTTAGTCCGCGCTCGTGTGTCCTTGTCTCTCCTTCTGTGTCGTCTGTTTGCGCCGGTGCCTTTTGATTTCTTGCACTAATGTTCCTAAAGAAACATGTGGACGAATTTGCATCCACGCTTCCGCCGCTAAACTGCGTTCCCTATTTAGTGATAACAGGAGTTACGCAACGTAACTGAATAAAAAGGTCGTTGCTTGCACTAAGGTTCCTGACAAAAGATAAGGACCAACTTGCATCCTACGCATCCACCGCTTAACTGCGTTGCCTGTTGTTTAGGAAAACAGGAGTTGCGCAAAGTAATCGAATAAAAACTTCGTTTGTTGCACTAATGTTCATAACAAAAAAACATTACCAATTTGCATCCACGCTTCCGCTGCTAAACTGCCTTCTCTGTTGTGTAGTGAAAACAGGAATTGCGCAACGTAATTGAATAAAAACGTAGTTTCCTGCACTCGTGTTTGTAACGAAACATCGGGACAAAACTCCATCCACGCTTCCGCCACATAACTGCGTTCCCTGTTTAAAGAAAACAGCAGTTCCTCAACGTAACTGAATAAAAACGTCGTTTCCTGCACTCGCGTTTCCAACAAAATACCCGGACCAATTTGCATCCACGCTTCCGCACATAAACTGCATTCCCTATTTAGTGATAACAGGAGTTACGTAACGTAATTGAATAAAAAGTTCGTTTCTTGCACTAATGTTTCAAACAATATATAAGCACCAATTTGGATCCACGCTTTCGCCACTTAACTGCGTTCCCTGTAATTTAGTGAAAACAGGAGTTGCGCAACGTAATTGAATAAAAATGTCGTTTCCTCCACTTGTGTTTCTCACCGAAAATCGGGACCAATTTGCATCCACACTTCCGCCGCTAAACTGCGTTACCTATTTAGTGAAAACGGGAGTTGCGGAACGTAATGAATATAAACGTCGTTTCTTGCACTCAAAAGCTCAAAAGATGAGATGGAGACCAAAGTTTCTGCAAAAGAAATCTGCTGTGTGATACTTCTTACAAGGTAATCTAAAGGTGTATAAAGG
Organism: Hyalomma asiaticum; assembly: GCA_013339685.2. Taxonomy (NCBI): domain Eukaryota; kingdom Metazoa; phylum Arthropoda; class Arachnida; order Ixodida; family Ixodidae; genus Hyalomma; species Hyalomma asiaticum. The sequence continues at coordinate 18,259 of JABSTT010002776.1, forward strand.
TGCTTTCCTTGTTGCTTTGCTAACCATCACCTTTCAAGGTGCTTCGCTCGTTTCTTTAGTGAATAGAGCCGTTGCGCACTGTAAGTGCTTAAAATGTCGTTTCTTGCACTTGTGTTCCCAGGAAAGAATTCGAGGCCGCTTACGTCGCTAAATCCTAGCAGTGTGATTTGCACCACTTTTTGCATTCCAAATAGCCAAACATTCCCGCGCAATTCTGCGTGGTATGACAGATGACGGAAACAGTCTTCACGAACACAAGATTACAAGCGCATCAAAAAATGAGACGCCGAGCAATGTTTCTGCATCAGAACTTTCCTGTATGCACACTTCTTAGGACGAAATCTAAAGCTGTATAAAGGTGCTTTCCTTGTTCCTTTGCTAAGCATTACCTTTCAAGGTGCTTCGCTCGTTTCCTTAGTGAATACAGGAGTTGCGCACTGTAGGTGCATAAAACGTCGTTTCTTGCACTTGTGTTCCCAGCAAAGAATTCGGGACCGCTTACGGCGCTAAATCCTAGCAGTGTGATTTTCACCACTATTTCCATTCCAAGAAGCCAAACATTCCAGTGTTATTCTGCGTGCTATGTCCAGATGACGGAAAGAGTCTTTTCACGAACACAAGGTTACCAGAGCTTCACAGCATGAGATGCCGAACAATGTTTGTGCATGAGAAATTTCCTGTGTGCACACTTCTTAGAATGATCTAAAGGTGTACAAAAGGACAGAAAGTTGAGCGAGTTGGTAACATTCCATAATCAAAAGAAGAGGCGTGCAGGACACGGACACAAGAAGAGCAGTGAACACCACGAACGCCAACAACTGAAGCACAGCACAGAGGCGAAAAAGAAAGAAGACACACAGCTTATCTGCGCATGCTCGGAATGGGAGCGCCACCTGTCATACTGTTACACGTGCCGTTCTACGCGATAGACAACTGCTAAGACATTCTATCTCCTCTCTGTTTAAGATAATCGACGGTTGACTCACGCATGCACTTCCACTAATACTAATATGCCAGGCCTCAACCAATAAACGCGTATCTTCGTTCCTATGCCTGTACAGGATCTCGGTTTTGTCTAACTCGGGCATGCAGCTACAGACCTGGCAGTGCAAGGATAGATTGGACGGCGTCCCACCTGATAGCGACCTTCTGTGTTCAATTAATCTTTGATTAATACAACGCGCGGTTTGTCCTACATAAAAACGTCCGCAGCTAAAAGGAATCTTATACACCACACCCATGCGACAGTCGGTGAAATTGTTCTTGGCTAAGTGCTTAACCGGACAGATATCTGTTCGCTTCTTACCTTCCATCTGCTCATTTTTTCTATGCACGGCAGCACAAACCCTTCCTAACTTATTGGGAGCCGTAAACACAACATTAACCCCATATTTACTTCCTACTTTCTTAAGCCTGTGCGAAACTGCGTGGATATACGGAATACTCACGACCTTTTTCTTGTTAATGTTACTCTCTGCTACAGCTTTAGTTCCGGTCGAAATCGACTTCTTAAGACGTTCTGCTACTGTGGCTATGGCTAGTCTAGGGTAACCTGCATCTAAAAGGCGCTCGACCTGCGCATTAAAGCTAATGGTCAAACGGTGCACGCACGACTTTGATAGGGCTGACTTTAAACAGGACAAGGCTATTCCGTTTTTTACTACTTTGGAATGCTTGGAGTCAAAGTTTAACAACGGCTTAGATGCTCTAGGGGAATACTGCCAACACACGTGATTCTGCTCAAATGACAACGAGATATCTAAAAACTGTATTACGTTTCTCTCCGGTAGTTCTTTCGTGAACCTTAGACCATCTCCATTAAGTTTAAATTGACCGCTTACATAGGTGACGACTGATTCAAAATCATTCATACTAGAAAGTACCAGGTAATCGTCCGCATACCAAAATACCCTGATGATGCGGTCCCCTAACGCCTCTTTTAAACGGCAGTCAAACTTGCTCAAGTACAGATCACTTAGTATTAGTATTAGTATTAGTATATTAGTATTAGTGGAAGTGCATGCGTGAGTCAACCGTCGATTATCTTAAACAGAGAGGAGATAGAATGTCTTAGCAGTTGTCTATCGCGTAGAACGGCACGTGTAACAGTATGACAGGTGGCGCTCCCATTCCGAGCATGCGCAGATAAGCTGTGTGTCTTCTTTCTTTTTCGCCTCTGTGCTGTGCTTCAGTTGTTAGTCGGCGTTCGTGGTGTTCACTGCTCTTCTTGTGTCCGTGTCCTGCACGCCTCTTCTTTTGATTATGGTAAAGGTGTATATAGGTGCTTTCCTAGTTGCTTTGCTAACCATTCTCTTGCAAGGTGTTTCACCCGATTCTTTAGTGAATACAGGAGTTGCGCACTGTAAGTACATAAAACGCCGTTTCTTGCACTTGTGTTCCTAGCAATGAATTCGGGACCGCTTACGTCGCTAAAGCTTAGTAGCGTCATTGTCACCATTATTTGCATTCCAAATAGCCAAACATTCCAGTGTTATTCTGCGTGCTATGCCCAGATGCCGGAAACAGTCTCTTCACGAACACAAGGTTACCAGAGCACCAAACATGAGATGCAGACCAATATTTCTGCATAAGAAATCTGCTGTGTGATACTTGTTAGGACACCTAAAGGTGTATATAGGTGCTTTCCTTGTTGCTTTGCTAACCATTACCCTTCAATGTGTTTCGCCCGTTCCATTAGTGAATACAGCAGTTGCGCACTGTATGTGCATACAACGTCATTTCTTGCACGTGTTCCTAGCAAAGAATTCGTGACCGCTTACGTCGCTAAAGCTTACCAGTGTCACTTTCACCATTATTTGCATTCCAAAAAGCAAAGCTTTCCAGTGTTCTTCTGCATGCTATGTCCAGATGAACAGGATGCACAGGAAAGTTCTGATGCAGAAACATTGCTCTGCATCTGATTTTTTGATTCTCTGGTAATCTTGTGATCGTGAAAAGACTTTCCTCATTTCGGCATGGCTCGCAGAATAACACTGCCATGTTTGGCTATTTGGAATACAAATAATGGTGTAAATGACACCCCCAAGCTTGAGCGGCGTAAGCGGTCCCGAATTCCTTACTAGTAACACAAGGGCAAGAAACAACGTTTTATGCACTTACAGTGCGCAACTTCTGTATTCACTAAGGAAACGGGCGAAACACCTTGAAAGGTACTTGTTAGCAAAACAACAAGGAATTATTGCTTTTTGGAATGCAAAGAATGGTGAAAATGACACTGCTATGCTTTAGCGACGTAAGCGGTCCCGAATTCTTTCCTAAGAACACAAGTGCAAGAAACGACGTTTTATGCACTTATAGTACGCAACTTCTGTATTGACTAAGGAAACAGGGGAAACACCTTGAAAGGTAATGGTTAGCAATACAAGGAAACCACCTATATACACCTTTAGATTTCCTTCTGAGAAGTTTGCACGCAGGAAAATTCTCATACAGAAACATTAGTCTGGGTCTCATGTTTGCTGCCCTGGTAACCTTGTGTTCGTATAAAGACTGTTTCCATCATCTGGGCATAGCACGCAGAATAACACTGGAATGTTTGACTATTTGGAATGCAAATAGTGGTGAAAATCACACTCCTAAGCTTGAGCGACGTAAGCTGTCCCGAATATTTTGCTAGAAACACAAGTGCAACAAACGAGGTTTTATGCACTTGCAGTGCGCAACTGCTGAATTCACTGAAGAAACGGGCGAAACGCCTTGAAAGGTAATTGTTAGCAAAACAACAAGGAATGATTTGCTTTTTGGAATGCAAATAATGGTCAAAATGACACTGCTATGCTTTAGCGACGTAAGCGGTCCCGAATTCTTTACTAAGAAGACAAGTGCAAGAAACGACGTTTTATGCACTTACAGTGCGCAACTTCTGTATTCACTAAGGAAACAGGGGAAACACCTTGAAAGGTAATGGTTAGCGAAACAAGGAAAGCATCTATATACACCTTTAGAGTTCCTTCTAAGAAGTGTGCACGCAGGAAAATTCTCGTGCAGAAACATTAGTCCGCGTCTCATGTTTGGTGCCCCGGTAACCTTGTGTTCGTGAAGACTGTTTCCATCATCTGGGCATAGCACGCAGAATAACATGGAATGTTTGACTATTTGCAATGCAAATAGTGGTGAAAATCACACTGCTAAGATATAGCGACGTAAGCGGTACCGAATTCTTTGATAGTAACACAAGGGCAAGAAACGACGTTTTTTGCACTTACAGTGCGCGACTGCTGTATTCACTAGTGAAACGGGCGAAACACCTTGAAAGGTAGTGGTTAGCAAAGCAACAAGGAAAGCACATATATACACCTTTAGATTTCATTCTAAGAGTGCACACACGAAATTTCTCATGCAGAATCATTGTTCTGCGTCTCATGCATTGATGCTCTGGTAACCTTGTGTTCGTGAAAAGACTGTTTCCATCATCTGGGCATAGCACGCAGAATAACACTGGAATGTTTCACTATTTGTAATGCAAATAGTGGTGAAAATCACACTGCTAAGATATAGCGACGTAAGCGGTACCGAATTCTTTGATAGTAGCACAAGGGCAAGAAACGACGTTTTTTGCACTTACAGTGCGCAACTGCTGTATTCACTAAAGAAACGGGCGAAACACCTTGAAAGATAATGGTTAGCAAAACAATGAAAGCACCTATATACACTTTTAAATCCCCTTCTAAGAAGTACCACAGAGCAGATTTCCGATGCAGAAACATTGCTCTGCATCTCATTTTTGATGCTCTGGTAACCTTGTGATCGTGAAGACACTCCTGATTTCGGCATGGCTCGCAGAATAACACTGCAACGTTTGGCTACCCTATTGAAAATTCTCTCTTGGTGGTTGCTGGAATTCGTGGTGGTTAAGATGGAAATATTAGTGGATATGGTGGCAATAATGACGGATATGCTGGAAAGCGTGATGGCAAAGATGGCTCATGGTGGTGAATAGTGGATGCATTTGGTGGAAATGGTGGCTGACGGTGGTGATGGCGAACGTGTCATGCTGTACTGCTTGCTGGAAGACGGTGGCGTGGAGGAGTCACGGAGGTGCCATGATGGCAAGCTTAGTGGTTGTGGACAGCGAGATGGTGGCATGGTGGAGGAATGAAGGTGCCATGGTGGCACACTTGGTGGCTGTGTACAAAATGGTGGCGTGGTGGAAGGATGGTGTTGCAGTGATGGCGAGCGTGGTGGTTGTGGGAGAAGGTGGCTGCGTTAGCATACCTGGGATGGTAGTAATCATTGGCAGTAAAATGTTTAGGGTCTATAGTTGGTGCGCGATTAACGAATACGTTTAGAGTGCCCGAGAAATGCGGGACTCGGTTCTTTGAATTGCGTGCACCGGCCTGTTCGTCACTGCCGTTGTAGATTCTACGCCTATTGCACCTGAAACACCATTATTCCGATCGAGCTGAGCTTTCCCTCTTCGCGAACGTGTGCCCTTACTAAGGGTAATGGTAAGCGCATATGTGCAACATTCTATGTTGAGAACATGCGCCAGCACTCGTGCTGCATAGGAGGACGGCGGCAGCTGTCCTGGAAGTGCGCGCCCCGTTTGTACACATATCACTGGTCACTGGAAGTATGCTGGAAAATGCTGCATGGATGTACTGCACGACGGCTACTCTTAGTTACGTGCAGGATGGTACTTATCATGTTCTAACAAACAGCGCTAGACAAGGGACTGCGAGTGAACAAGATGTGCGATTAAGGTGCTGAAGTAACAATTATAACAAATGGTTTACTGCCGCAGGAAAATTCAATATCTGTGCAGAAAAACTACAAAACAGCCTGTGCGCATGCAAGATGCAACGCAGAAAAACTACAAAACATAGCCTGTGTGCATGCATACTGTGTTGGTTGGTCTTATATGCAAAGCATTTGTTTATATATCCAGCAATAATAAAACCACTGGTTGTTGAGCGCCTTGTGTGTCATTCTCTCACCGCCCTGTGTCTCCGAGTTGGTGATACAGGTAATCGGCATGGTGCACGCGCAGGAAAAAAAGAAAACGAAAAACGAGGAGAGAGACCTTGCTGTGTTTCGTTGTATCTGCCCTCGTTTTTGTTGCTTTTTTCCTGCACTGTGTACCATGCCTACTACGCTGTCCTCCTCTTCTTTTTACCTTTTCTTTTTTGCTTGTTGCAATCAATACTTGTACGACCACCACACATGCGGCTCAACAGTATTAATTGCTAAATAACATCATTTTGGCTGCAGCTGATAATGCACAGAATATGCGCTACAGGGCAACTGTGTACTGTTGCGCATGAAATCTGGCGTTACACATGCAACATGAAGTGGTGCGGAACACGTTGGACCGAGGCCGAGGAAAACGTCGCGAAATGCAAGCTCGCATAAATTACGGAATGTGCAGAGCTTACGGCATATTCGAATTGCAGGACGGTATGTAAAATAAATACTATATTGTGTTTGCAGTTTTAAGCCTTAGAGCATTTGTTTCTGTATTTCCTTACACTGAAAACATGAGAATTGGTCTGAAATTTTGAAACCGAAACCGCAACCCGTGGTGTCGCCACCATCGCGCTATTGCTATTTTTTTTTTCTTCCAAACATGGCGGCGCGCTGCGGCTGTCGTGTACAACGTGGTGGCGATATTTGTTTTCGTACGGACGATTTCTGGTTGCGCTGCATCTCGGTGTATGTTTAGCGTTGTGCTCATTAGCTGCAGTGGACCCTCTTGAGCCAGTGTGAGGTGCGGTGTGCGATAGACTGAGAAAGCAGCAGCCGGCAGCGTCGACACCTCGGAGATCCTTTGTTGACATCCATTCGCCGAGGGACGTGAGTCGTCGCGACACCGTCTGTCAGTGTCTACGCTGATCAGTGAGAAGCAGTGCCGGAATGCTTTCTACGTTCCGTGATGTGTGTTCCTAGGAAATGCGTTCTCGTTCGCACACATCGAGGGTCGGCACATCGCTTCTCGATCTACGGACAACGACGCGGCTCGGCACAGCGCCTCAAGGCCGTCAGACGACGCAAACTGGAATCAGCATGCTTCTTAACTAAGCTAGGTGGCTGTGAATGCTGCGCTTTGTGCCCTATCATTGTTGTGTGCACTCTTTACAGCAAAGGAAATCGAGTAGCGTGGTGCAGAGTGCGGTGCCAGTAGCGTTAAACTGGCGTGTGCACGATGTCTGTGCAGAGCTTAGTCGTAACAATTGCGAAGTGCTGGTCCGCCCCCGCTATCGTGCGTGAACATTCCATGAAAGGGTGCATAAAATTGTCGCCACGAACATGATCGTCTTGCTTTTTATACGTGTACGGGTACCGCTTCACCAACGGGATAAGCGTAGTTCATGAAATACGCCCCCGGACAATAAGCCATTCGTATGTATCCAGCTAAATGCACGGAGCATTGTCAATAAAGTTGCCGAACTGGAAGGCATCCTCCTAACACATAAACCACACATTGTATGCTTAACAGAAACCTGGTTGTACACGGATATTAGGAGCGACGAAATAGTACCCCCCGGATATAGAATGCTCCACAGAGACAGAAATTCTCGGGGTGGTGATGTGGCAATCATTTTCCGTGAGTCCCTGCATGTAACAAGACTTCCTGATATTCCCGGTATCGAAAGCATAATGATTAAGCTTCACCTAACTGAGTTCTCGCTAGTCATCGGAGCGTTTTATCGTCCGCCAAACAGCGACAGGTCTTTTTTTGACACGTTGAACGAGTTCTTATGTTCCAGTACTATCCCATCTTGTAGCACTTTACTTGCTGGCGACTTCAACGTGCCTGCTATCAAATGGGACAGCGAAATTCCCGAACCCCTATATACTACAGCGGAACCGTTTCTCGATCTCATCTTCTCCCACAACTTCACACAAGTAGTGGTGGAACCTACTCGCATTCAAAATGACACGAAATCCATCTTAGATCTTTTCCTTGTAAGTAGAAGTCTGCTTTGCCAAAAGCCAACCACGCATATCTATGATGGTATTTCTGATCATAGGATGATATTGCTAAACCTTACATGTGGTTCTGCTCGGAATAACAGAGATGTGCATGTAGTTCCGAATTTCGGACGTGCCAATGATGTAGCGATAGTAGACTTGTTGGACCGCTCTTTTTCTGATTTCGTAGCTTTAAGTGATTCAACCGCTTGCACCGTCGATGCATTGTGGCGTTTTTTCAAGAGCGTTGTGCTGAAGTGTGTGAATGATTTTGTGCCAATAGTCCAGAATTCGACGAAAGCTCGTCTGGTCAGGTAGCATGATGTGGTAACGAAGTTTACATTTTGTGCCAAACATGACGAAACGAACACGAAATGCTAGTCCTTGGATAAATAAAGAAATTATTCAGCTACAACGTAAAGCGAAAAGGTTAAGAAAGCGGACCCGGTTGTCCCCCTCGACTGCTAACAAAAACAAGCTTTCAGTGATACGTGCGCAGATAAAAGACTGCATTAAGAAAAATAAGGACTATTATTTCAGTGTGACAATGCGGAACTTTCTGCTCACGGCACCGGAAAAATTTTATCGGCACTTGGCTCCTAAAAAGGAAACAACATACAAATTATGTATAAACGGCGAGACGACGACGTCACAATCGCAAATCGTGTCAGCTTTTAATCAATTTTTTTCTTCTGTATTTACAAATGACGACTGCAGAACACCTCACTTCATCCCTCTGTCCCAAAGCCAGCCAATTGACAGCGTTATCGTATCCGAGCAGGGCGTTTTGTCGCTTTTGCTCAACATTGACACTAAAAAATGCTCAGGTACAGACGGCATACCCAATGCCTTCCTCCTCAGGTATGCCGAATGGTGCAGTAAATACCTTTGCATCATATTCAACCAATCACTATCTAAAGCAGAGGTTCCATTTGATTGGAAATGCAGTAAAATTGTACCGATTCCCAAAGCAGAAGATCCTTCATTAGTTTCATCTTACAGGCCAATATCATTGCTGTGTACATGTTCTAAGGTCCTTGAACACATTGTTTTCAAACATATTTCGACGTTTCTCGAACATAACAACATCATCGATAACAGGCAGCACGGATTCAGAAAGGGATTTTGAACCGTGAAGGCACTCGTGGAGCTAATTCACGATTTCTCAGCAGTTATTGATGAACAAAGCCAAATCGACGTTATCTTTCTCGACTTTGAAAAAGCCTTTGATCGAGTCTCACACCCTAAGCTCATTTCTAAACTAAAACCATTGTTCAATAATGATTCGCTGCTTGCATGTATCGAAGCTTACTTATATGGTCGAACCCAGTGTGTCAGAATTGGCGATGTGTGCTCAGATCCAGTACCTGTTAAGTCGGGCATTCCACAAGGGTCTGTGCTGGGGCCCTTGTTCTTCTTAATATTTATTAATGATATAGTTCAGAATTTACCCGTTCAAGCTAAGCTCTATGCTGATGACTGCATCATCTATCATCACATCCAGAGTCCTAGCGATCAGGCTGTACTAAACCATGCTTTAGCACAAATTGCAGTGTGGTGCACAGATTGGCAAATGAAAATAAACGTAAAAAATCAGTTGCGATGACTGTGACACGAAAACGACTGCCATTAAGTTTTTCATATTGCATAGGCGGCAACTTTCTCGCTGTTGTAAACAGATATAAATACCTCGGGGTTATAATAACGTCGGATCTGAGGTGGAGTGAACATATATCGGAAGTTGTGAGGAGGGCAATGCGGAAACTTGGTTATTTAAAAAGAAATTTGCGGCAATGTACACACGAGGTCAAATTAATAGCATATAAAACTTTAGTCCGTCCTGTAATAGAATATGCGTCGATAGTTTGGGACCCATACTCTCAAGGCAACATAAAAAAAACTAGAATCTGTCCAAAAGAAAGCGGCTCGGTTTGTATTTCGTTCTTATAGCTGGCGCACTTCTGCGAGTGCCTTGGTGAAGAAAGCAGGTCTCGAATGTCTACAAAAGAGGCGCCAACGAGACCGATTAAAATTCATGCACCTGCTATTTCATGACAAACCTGGTATACACAAGGAAACGTGCGTAGAACCTGTGTCCAAGCGAGCCACACGGTCCCATCATAACAAAAAAATTAAAGAATATTCCTGCCGCACTGAAACCTTCGCAAACTCTTTTTTTCCTGAGACAATTCGAGAGTGGAACCGCCTCCCAGCCAGTGTTGTCGAATGTCCGACTACTGATTCCTTTGTAAAAATTCTTCAGGTGTGATCGCTTTTACTATCACTTACGACCATTGTAGTTTAAAACGCTGTCCATATGCCTCACACTTATCTGTCTCGTTTTTCTTTAGATTGCATTATAACGGCTGTCGTGTAACCGCTTGTTTTTTTCTTTTTACGTAAACAGAAGTACTGTCACATGTTTCTGCAATCAGTTTGCGCATACCAGTGCTTGAAAGGTTGCGATTACGGTTTGTATTTTGCTCGTCTGGAGCGTTCTTTCTCTTCTTTCTGTTTTTCTTGTTCTGGTGACACGATTGTTGTATCTTGATTTGTTCACTTTATTTTGTACCTGTTACTCCCACTCCTGCTTACAGCCTCAGCTAGAGGCTAGCAGTACTGTATAATAAATAAATAAATAATAAATAAATAAATAATACCTTTCAAGGTGTTTCGCCCGTTTCTTTAGTGAATACAGAAGTTGCACACTGTAAGTGCATAAAACGTCGCTTCTTGCACTTGTGTTACTAGCAAAGAATTGGGGACCGCTTACGCCGCTCAAGCTTAGGGTGACATTTACACCATTATTTGTATTCCAAATAGCCAAACATTGCAGTGTTATTCTGCGAGCCATGCCGAAATGAGGAAAGTCTTTTCACGATCCCAAGATTACCAGAGAATCAAAACATGAGACTCAGATCAATGTTTCTGCATGAGAAATTTCCTGTGTGCACACTTCTTAGTATGAAATCTAAAGGTTTATATAGCTGCTTCCCTTGTTGCTTTGCTAACCATTACCTTTCAAGGTGTTTCGCCCGTTTCTTTAGTGAATACAGCAGTTGCGCATTGTAAGTGCATAAAACGTCGTTTCTTGCACTTGTGTTGCTACGAAAGACTTTGGGACCGCTTACATCGCTAAACTCTTAGGAGTGTGATTTACACCATTATTTGCATTCCAAATAGCCGAAAAATGCAGTGTTATTGTGCGAGCAATGCCGAAAGGAGTCTTTTCACGAACATAAGGTTACCAGAGCACCAAACATGAGACGCAGACCAATGTTTCAGCATGAGAAATCTGCCCTGTGGTACTTCTAAGGACATCTAAAGGTGTATATAGGTGCTTTCGTTGTTGCTTTGCTAACCATTACCTTTCAAGGTGTTTCGCCCGTTTCTTTAGTGAATACAGCACTTGCGCCCCTTTATTGCATAAAAGGTCGTTTCTTGCACTTGTGTTCCCAGCAACGAATTCGTGTCCGCTTACGTCGCTAAAGCTTAGCAGTGTCATTTTCACCATTATTTGCATTCCAAATAGCCAAACATGGCAGTGCAATTCAGCGAGCCATGCTGAAATGACGGAGTCTTCACGATCACAAGGTTACCAGAGCACCAAACATGACACAGACCAATGTTTCTGCATAAGAAATTTCCTGTGTGCACACTTAGAATGAAATCTAAAAGTGTATATAGGTGCTTTCCTTGTTGCTTTGGTAACCATTACCTTTCCAGCTGTTTCGCCCGTTTCTTTAGTGAATACAGCTGTTGCGCACAGTAAGTGCATAAAACGTCGTTTCCTGCACGTGTTCCCAGCAAAGAATTCGGGTCCGCTTACGTCGCTAAAGCTTAGCAGTGTCATTTTCACCATTACTTGCATTCCAAATAGCCAAACAATGCAGTGCTATTCAGGAGCCATGCCGAAATGATGGAGTCTTCACGATCACAAGGTTACCAGAGCACCAAACATGACACAGACCAATGTTTCTGCATGAGTAATTTCCTGTGTGCTCACTTCTTAGAATGAAATCTAGAGGTGTAGATAGGTGCTTTCCTTGTTGCTTTGGTAACCATTACCTTTCAAGGTGTTTCGCCTGTTTCTTTAGTGAATACAGCAGTTGCGCACTGTAAGTGCATAAAACGTCGTTTCTTGCATTTGTGTTACTACGAAAGACTTTGGGACCGCTTACATCGCTAAACTCTTAGGAGTGTGATTTACGCCATTATTTGCATTCCAAATAGCCGAAAATTGCAGTGTTATTGTGCGAGCAATGCCGAAATGAGGAGTCTTCACAATCACAAGGTTACCAGAGCATCAAAAAATGAGACGCACAGCAATGTTTCTGCATCAGACACTTACTGTGTGCACACTTAGGAGGAAATATGAAGGTGTATATAGGTGCTTTCCTTGTTGCTTTCCTAACCATTACCTTTCAAGGTGTTTCGCCCGTTTCTTTAGTGAATACAGCTGTTGCGCACAGTAAGTGCATAACACGTCGTTTCTTGCACTTGTGTTCCCAGCAAAGAATTCGGGTCCGCATTCGTCGCTAAAGCTTAGCAGTGTCATTTTCACCAATATTTGCATTCCAAATAGCCAAACAATGCAGTGCTATTCTGCGAGTCATGCCGAAATGACGGAGTCTTCACGATCACAAGGTTACCAGAGCACCAAACATGACACAGAACAATGTTTCTGCATAAGAAATTTCCTGTGTGCGCACTTAGAATGAAATCTAAAAGTGTAGATAGGTGCTTTCCTTGTTGCTTTGGTAACCATTACCTTTCAAGCTGTTTCGCGCGTTTCTTTAGTGAATACAGCAGTTGCGTATTGTAAGTGCATAAAACGTTGTTTCTTGCACTTGTGTTACTAACGAACAATTCGGATCGCTTACGTCGCTCAAGCTTAGGAGTGTCATTTACACCATTATTTGCATTCCAAATAGCCTAACATACCAGTGTTAATCTGGATGCTATGCCCTGATGACGGAGTCTTTTCACGAACATAAGGTTACCAGAGCACCAAACATGAGACGCAGACCAATGTTTCAGCATGAGAAATCTGCCCTGTGGTACTTCTAAGGACATCTAAAGGTGTATATAGGTGCTTTCCTTGTTGCTTTGCTAACCTTTACCCTGCAAGGTGTTTCGCCCGTTTCTTTAGTGAATACAGCACTTGCGCACTGTAAATGCATAAAACGTCGTTTCTTGCACTTGTGTTCCCGGCAAAGAATTCGGGTCCGCATTCGTCGCTAAAGCTTAGCAGTGTCATTTTCACCATTATTTGCATTCCAAATAGCCAAACATGGCAGTGCTATTCAGCGAGCCATGCCGAAATGACGGAGTCTGCACGATCACAAGGTTACGAGAGCACCAAACATGAGACGCAGACCAATGTTTCAGCATGAGAAATCTGCTGTGTGGCATTCTAAGGACATCTGAATGTGTATATAGGTGCTTTCCTTGTTGCTTTGCTAACCATTACCTTGCAAGGTGTTTCGCACGTTTCTTTAGTGAATACAGCACTTGCGCACTGTAAACGCATAAAACGTCGTTTCTTGGACTTGTGTTACTACGAAAGACTTTGGAACCGCTTACATCGCTAAAGTCTTAGGAGTGTGATTTACACCATTATTTGCATTCCAAATAGCCGAAAATTGCAGTGTTATTGTGCGAGCAATGGTGAAATGAGGAGTCTTCACGGTCACAAGGTTACCAGAGCATCAAAAAATGAGACGCAGAGCAATGTTTCTGCATCAGACACTTACTGTGTGCACACTTAGAAGGAAATATGAAGGTTTATATAGGTGCTTTTCTTGTTACTTTGCTAACCATTAACTTTCAAGGTGTTTGAAGACGACGAAGCGTCTTCTTGCCAGAACGCTTGTCTCTCTGCGCTCTGAATTTTTTGGCGAAATCTTCGCGTTTTCGTGGTGCCTCGGCCTCCTGTCCTGCGGCCATGGACGAGGAACATGCCGGAGGCCCGTCTGGCCAGAAGTCATTGTGTCCGTCAGCCACAAGGAAGCGAGTTGGCTCCTCTAGCGACACCGATGACACAGAGCTGTTCTCCATGTCGGAAGATGACACATCGGACGATGGTTTCATACCCGTCCAGAGCAAGAGGGCGAAAAGAAAGATTGTCAACGCGCCACCGTCAACTCCTGCGAGTACAGCGACGATGAAGTCAAGCCCTGCGCGCTGGCCACACGTCATAATCTTCTCGCCGGAAGACCCCTCAAGCAACCTACGACTGCTGAACAGGCAAGCCCTATCCATTTTTTTGGAATGTGCTGTGCCTGATCAGATTAAAGACGTCAGAGTAAATCCAAGGAAGAATATCCTCGCAATCGACGTGAACAACGTGAGTGCGCTAGGAAAACTGAAGAAAATCACGGAGCTAGGCGGCATCAAAATGCGCTCCTTTATCCCGATGGATGATACATCCGTAGCCGGTGTGATCTATGATATAGACGTTACCATTACCAACACGGACTTACCTACCCTTATCAAACCGGCAAGTGAGGGCATTGTCATTACGCAAGTGCGTCGCCTTGGGAATTCGCGCTGCGTAAAAATCATTTTCAAAGGGGATTGTCTACCATCCCACGTTAAAGTCGGACACTTCAGACATCCAGTTCGACCTTTCATCCCGAAGCCGCTTCAATGCCATCAATGCTTCAGGCTAGGTCACGTCAAGGGCGTGTGCCCCAACTCATTACTGTGTCCCCGTTGCGCTGAACCTCATGCCGAAGAGGCTTGCCGTGCCACTGCTCTGAAGTGCGCTAACTGCAGCGGCCCTCACGCCGCCTCGTCGAAAGACTGTCCCCGCATCAAGATAGAGCACGCGGTTCTCAAGCAGATGGCCAGGGACCTCAACCCACAGGGAGGCCGCCGAAAGGGTGAGGCGCCGCCGTCGCCGTCACCGTCATCGTACGTCCTCACACAAGGAGTGTGCTCGGAGTGAGAGCGCCCACTCTACTGCGGCACCACTCAGCCAACACGCAAAAGCGCTTCAAGGAAACATCGCTTCAAAGAAACCAACGGCTTCTCCGGAGGAATGGCCTGAGCTACCTAGCCGTTCCCTTTCCAAGGAACCTCAGAAGATCACGGCCCCTCAGGAGCCTTCACCCGCCGTGGATGACATACCTAGAGCGGATCGTCAGGTAATTTCGATGCTGCGTTCCCTTATGGACGCCATTCGAGTTATCTTGGTTGGCATGGGGACATCGCCTGCTCGAAGCGCTCTCCAGGTACTGGAAGCCTTGATCCCTGTTCTTGAATCCCTCAAGTAGACACATGGCTACCGTTACTCCATCCTTCCGAAAAGAAGTCAAGGCAGCGTCCATCATCCAATGGAACGCCAGAAGTCTAAAGCCACGCCTTTCAGACTTTCGTCAGTTTGTATACACTCATATGTTTCCACTCATCGTCATCTGTGAGCCTAACCTAACAAAACCAGTCAGACTTTCGGGGTATGAATCGGTCATGTCTTCAACCAATGGTGCCAGCAGCAAAGTCATCGTCTTTATTAGTCGTGAACTCACCTACTTTCTGCATCCAGTTGCGCCTCACGATGACAATCAATACGTGTGCCTAACGGTCAAAAAGAACAAGCTCATGTTTAATCTTATAGGCGTATATGTTTCGCCTTCAAGTAATTTTGATTCGAAAAGATTGGCGGGTATCTTGAACTTGTGCGCTGCTCCATGGGTAATCATAGGAGATTTCAATGCGCATCATTCAGCATGGGGAAGTTCAAAGACAAACGCAAGAGGACGACAGTTGGCGAGCTTCGCCTGCCACCATGGTCTTACCCTCTTGAACGACGGCAGCCCCACCTTTTTTCGAGGCGTGACATACGGAAGCTGCCTTGACCTTGCTTTCGTCTCCAGCTCTTTCGCCAGACGTGTTAAGTGGTTTACAGATGCCGAGACACGTGGAAGCGATCACATTCCAACGTATATCAACATCAAAGGGCTCTCTGGGGCATATCCACAAAAGGCTATTCGAGCGATTGACTGGACCACCTTCAAATCTGCTATGGAAGATGCATGCACCGAGGGCTTACGCTTTGGGTTAGAAAAAACAATGCAGACCACAATGGAAAACGCCACGCGCACGATCATGATTTCGTCCAGGCGAAACAATTTCGATATAGAATTGGAAAGACTTAGAGCACTTCGCCGGCGTGCAGAACGTCGATATCGGCGCACAAAGTCCCTTCACGATCTCAGAACAGCCAGACGATTGCAAAAGAAGATCCAGCGTCGCATGGATAGATTAGCGTCTGAACGTTGGACGACGTTTTGCCAGACTCTAGACCCCCGCAAGCCACTTTCTCACATCTGGAAAACGGTGCAAGGTCTTCGTTGCCTTCCTCAACAGCGTTTTCCTTTCAAGGCGCTGGCGCTCTTCCAAGGGCGGCAGGACATTGCAGTCGGAGAGGACTTCTGTGCAAGGATCGCAAACCAAGTAGTCTGTCCAGGCTACCCAAAACGAACTTACGTCCCCCAACCTCGTGACAGTCGCATGGACCTGCCTTTCACAATGGAGGAGCTCGAAGCGGCTCTCGCTCTCTGCAGGCGGTCTTCTTCTCCGGGGCCAGATGGCATATCCTACCGAGCCTTATGCAGTCTAGGAGAAGCCGCAAGGGGAGAATTGTTGAACCTCTACAACACGTCTTGGCAAGAGGGCAATGTTCCTGATGAATGGAAGACAAGCCGTTTAGTTCCCCTACTGAAGCAGGGCAAATCTCCACTTGATCTTGCATCGTTCCGCCCAATAGCGCTGGCCAGCTGTGTAGGAAAGCTAATGGAACGGATGATCCTTGGCCGCCTGGAGTGGTACCTTGAACACTACAAGATTTATCCGAACTCCATGGCTGGCTTCCGACGTGACCGCTCTTCCATCGATAATGTAGTGGACCTCGTTTCTTACGTTCAGCACGAAAAGTCCCGAAAGCGATTGTCCGCAGCATTGTTCTTAGATGTGAAAGGCGCATACGACAACGTATTACATGAGGCCATACTCGATGCTCGAGACGGTTGGCCTAGGTGGTCGATTATTTCTGTGGGTTGAAAGTTACCTGGCTGCAAGGTCATTATTTGTATTAACCGACGATGGCCCGACTACGCGACGCTTTACTTGCAAGGGCGTTCCCCAAGGCGGAGTTCTCAGTCCGACGCTATTCAACCTCGCGCTTATTGGGCTTGCTGAATACCTGCCAACTACTATCAAAATTTCAATATACGGAGACGACACCTGTGTCTGGACTTCGGCAGTCACGCGTCCTCAAATACGCGCGCGGCT
>JABSTT010002777.1:0-36623 GCA_013339685.2 Hyalomma asiaticum
CCTTTGGACTGCGCACTCTCATTGCCTTTACATTTTTTGTGTAAGTGGGATACAGTGCACACTTCACTACCAGATAACTTGAAAAAGCAGTGTTAGCATAGCTGGCGGAAGCGTTCCTTATATCATGATACTTAAAAGAGGCCTTGTAAATTTAAGAGCAGCAACAACTCCTTTTAGCACCGACTGCTGCTACCTCAACTTAAAGACAGGGGGGGGGGGGGGGGCGGAGAAAATTGTGGTACTGTCACAAGCGCTATGCATTCAATTCACACGTCGTGTTTTCTGTGTTGATAGTCAGCAGACCATTGTTAGCGCTCAGATTAGCGCGTGTACTTTAAGGCAATGTGTTAAATACACGTATTTTGGATGGTGAACGCGGCTACACCAAAACAGTGTTCATATGACCATAGGTCGCTCAGTGGGTAGTCAATGGTTTGATTACCCCACTGGCACTGTAAGCACCAGACAAAATAGCCAGTGGAATCTTCTTGACACGCGGCTACAAACTTCACGTCGCCGGTGCGCTGCTATAGGGGGTATTATATCAACACAGTAGCGCCAGACGCAGTGCCAAGGCGTCGGCACATTGGATGCTAGGTTTCGCGTACACGTTCCCAGCTTACACTTCGCAGCTGTACTATTTGAGTAGAAACAGGGGAGATAAAGAGAAAGGGGACACTAAAAATGCCTGTAGCGGCATTTGTTCAAGGCTTTATGTTAATTTCATGTTTTAAATTATTTGATAAGGACTCATCCTAAGGAGTGACACAATTTCAAAAGACATTATTGAGGGTCCGTTAAGTATATGAACATTTCTTTTAGCCTATATGTTATGCAGTGCGATTTCTGCTTCTGTGCGACTCTAACTAAAGCAGTCTTGAAGCACCTATCACAGTGAAGACCGAGTCAGAAAGCACATTCTGATCAACAACGCTGGCATTACGCTTTGAACAGCACTTACTAACGTTGTCGGTCGCCTTCCATTTCAGAAAGATGCAAATCTCGATAACGCTAATCTATGCAAAACATTGTGGAGTGGTGTCCAAGCCAGTTTCGGGGGTTCGGCTGGGGAACGCTAAAAAGTGCGTGATCGTTATCCTTCCTTCGTGCCCAACATATGCCCTATGTCAGTCGTCACGGCCGTATTACAGCCTTATCTCACTGGTTTTTGGTTTCCTATAGCGCCGATATCAGTCTATACTGAATGGTGAAACTACACTTGAACACAGTTGTTTTCCGAGTCTGGCTGTACAGTCTTGAGACAGCCATAGTCATACAGCGAAGCCAATGTGTGCTTCTTCCAGAGGTCTCTTTTCGTCAATAACTTGAAACAGAGATGTCGCGCCCACCGCATTGTTGTCGTATGCGACCTCGGACTTGTCGAATTTTGAAACTGTTTTGTGCAAGTGCGATAAAACCGCACGTTTCTCAGGACCTTGCATTTCTACTTTGGCATCCCGTGGCCCAAGTCACCCCGGCGATCACGTGAGTGCGCCTGCGGTAGTACGAGCCCTTAGAATGATTTAATAATCCTTAAAAAACTTCGTAATCATTCTACAATATGTCCTGGCCACTAGTTAGCCCTAGGAACAGTTGTACATACTAGGAGTCCTAGGGACTTCTTCGGGACTTCGAAGCGTTGAAGTATGCCAACTCGCTGGCTCTAGATTTACTATGCCTGCCAGGTATGACCAGTTGTATAGAAAAATTTGGGGAATCTCTACCCAAGCTGAAACAACAGTTATGTCGAGTGGAAAATCAACAAAGACGTCATGTGTCCACTGGGGAGGAAATTTTTATGGAAACTTTCTAAGATGAAGAAGCATGCAACCAGCACCACACACTAATCATCAGAACCATGTTGCAGTTGTTGCAGTTGTCAATAGAAAAAACTGCAATATCCAGCCGCCACCAAGTCTTACCGTCGTGAAAGTGAAGCTGGCGTCTTCTTATTCATATGTGAGCGCACCGCTCCGCCCGTCATAGAGCATTGCAAAGAACTGTTCATGGACATCAAAAGCCGAGCAGGCTTGTGCACGCAAGGGAAAAAGTACACGGATATCTAAGTGAATCTGCTACTTCCGCCTTTCACACAGCCCTTCGTGGATGAAATCAGTCTCTTTCGCAAAAGTCGCCTTTGTGACTTTAATTATGCTGCGCATGTATTCTTAAAGCATACTATGAGAACGACTTTTTCGACGAGCGCCAAGTGGAAACGTGCGCCTATACCGCATTTGTACTCCATGAACGGAGGCAAGAGCTCGTAGGCGCCGTCTCGTCGCTTTTGCGTGTTCGCATAGTCTGCTGGAAATTCGATCCGCATATATTTCGAAATGGCTTGGCCTTGTGAAGCTGTTGTTCTTCGGTGCAATATTAAACTGCTCACTCGGTAACGCGGAGTCAGAGCCTCTTGGAAGTACCTCCGGCCTATGTGACACCGTGTTTACGCGAGTGGTGTTTTCTGTATGATTTGATTGTCTATCGTTGAAGGTGACTGGCAGCGTCTTGTAAGCCAGGGTGGCAACAAGTGCTTACGCGAGAGATGCTTTGCGTATTATTGAATTATCTGTCTGTGAACGTGACCCCCCTTCACAGTGTCAAGCACGATGGCAACCAATACGTACATGAGTGGTGTTTTTTGTGTGTCTTAATTGTTCGGCAGTGAAGGTTACCGCTAACAGAGTAGGAGCCACTATATGGCAACAAGAGTGTAGGTGCCAGCTTCGGGCATACATCGGGGCTACTGAAAGTGAAGATGAAGAGCGCAACAAGGCTATAAATACGGCCCGATGTTGCCCTTGAGCAGTCTGCTCCGGGGTCGACACAAGAACGCCGAGCCGCTCCCGGGGTTCAACGCAGGTAACACTGCTTCCAGACACTACGCCTTGCACGCCACCAGGGAAGCCACCACTGACTGCTTCACACCGACTTCAAAGGTCCCTCACAAGTGTCGCCGGTCTGGAAGGACTATCATTGCACCCGGTATTTGAATTTATAGTGGACTGCGGACTCTGTTCCTTGTGTTTTTGGTGCTGGCCAGCTAGTCGGTCTCATTAACCAGTCGATCGTGTTTTGAGAACCTGTCGAAATTGTCATGCATGCCGCTTATTGCTAGTACTGTTCGAGATGATTTGTTCTTAACTTGTGCAACGTCAACCAGCATAACCTAATGTCTTTACCAAGGCAGCACAACATTGGACCAACCTTCACTCAACGATGGAAAACATTGGATACAATATTGGAAATACATTGGATATCGGGGCCCTTGCTACCCTTTAGGCTATATTAGTCCAATGTTGGATACCCGTCGTATAACGTTGGAAAAATTGGGAAATAATGACTTTGGCCAACATTGTCCATCGTTTGTATTTTCAGGATTGGTAACCGTGTATATACAATGGCAGCTCGAACCGTTTTTCCTAGCCTCGCTGTTCCATCATTTTTTGCCAGCATTCTTCATTGGATGAGCCAGCATTTCTTGCCAGCCTTCTTTATTGGCTGATTCTATATTTTCCCCACCTCTTTTATTGGCTGTTACTTAAATTTGCAGCGTTACCATGCACGCACTTAAATTTGTTGTTCTGAGGCTTCTGGCTCCAGGCAAAAAGCAAGAATATCCAGTAAATTATGGGAGTAACAATACCTTTATTTTGTATTTAGTATTGTTGCGTTCTTACCCGCTGCCACCATTTGTTGCGGTTCATCCCACTGCTCAGCATTCAGTTTGTTGGGACCGGCCTGCCGCTCCACGGAGCCGACCCATTTGGTAGCGTGGACCTTGCGGAGACGGAATCATACCTCGGGCTCCGAGACTCCCGGAGATACGAGCCGAGGGCAGAGGGCAGGAGCCGAGGGCAGAGGAAAACTTCAACGAATGTTTATTACATGGCAGAGAATGAGAATTGCGCCGAGAGAGAGCTCGGCAGCTCGTTTTTCTACAAAGGTTGTCGTCCCCAGATCCCTAGCTGGGGAATAAGCCTTAATTACAAATGTCCAATCAACACACGATAGCGTCCTTCATGGTCACCGCCCTCAAGTGGGCGTCAACCTCGCACTCTCCCAGCGTTCGCCATAGCCGCGAGGAGGGCACGCGCACATCCATCTGGAACCTGTCGGATCGCGATAAACCACGCACACATGCTGACCACTGCGCTCACACCCCGGCCACCCAGAGTGTTCGTCCGGAAGTGCGCTAATGTCCCCGTTCACGTGGCCGCACACAAACGACAGTTCCTCGCCGGAATCACACGAAATAACGAGGCGCCAGAGAGCCACGCCCGCACCTGTGTAGTGTCGTCCCGGAGCAGACGCCGGCGGCGTCTTGTTCGAAGGTCCCCGGGTCATCAATCCCACCGCGGGGGTCCTTACGTGGCGTAGCCGAAGCATGATGGCTGGCGAAGAAGGGCTCGCGCAACTGTTTTCGGAAACGCGAACCCAGTTGTAACAGTCTCTCCGGCGGGAGGAGGATGATCTCGATGGGCTGAGGTTTGCAGTCACAGTCCGGAGAGATCGGCGATGACGTCAGGCTTGGTGAAGACCAGCTCGGTCAAGTCGAGTACACCACCTGTCGCCTTCCTGCACAATCACTTAAACCTTCTTCTGCCAGGTAAACAGGCCACAGTCACGCAAACTCATCACAACCACTCAGCTGGCCAGTGCGTGAGCAATTCGCTCAATCGTGAGCAGTTATTCCCACCAAAAAGCTTCCCGCTTTCTTTTGGCTCACACAGTACCAAGAGCAGCCACACTCAAAAACACAAAGTAAAGTAACTGCTTGATTAGAAAACGGGTACTTAAACACGTGAATGAGCACGCAAAAATATTACATACGAAGGGCATGATTCCAACCGACACACAGAAATCAGATTACACTGAGGCTTTCGCTACGCTAGGGCAACGATCACGAACATCGGCGTTACAGAGAAGCCGCCATTGCCCTTGCAATTGCTCAGACTCGGGCTGAATATATATTTTCAGATTCAAAAACGGCAATTCGCAACTTCGCCATGCGCCGCATTCATGCACCCGCTTACCCTATCCTAAAATCAATTCCTTCTCCTCAACGTTTAATTGCCCTGCTATGGGTTCCAGCGCACTGTGGACACCAAGGGAATGCGGCCGCTCACGAACAAGCCCGAGCACTCGTCAACCGGGCAGTGGACGGCCTACCTTCCTTTCGAAGTGCGCGGGAACACCTGCTAACCTATCATGAAATTACCCTGCATTATCGCAATTCTCGCCTGCAATACCCGTCGCCTCATAAACGTCTGAACAAGACCGAACAAGTAGTTTGGCGCCGACTGCAAACTTGCACAATGCAGTCTCATTTAATCAACGCCAAAATTCATCCTGGCGACACCTCGCCAAACTGCCGCCTCTGCCCAAGTCCGAGAGCTGATTTCGACCACATTTATCGAAATTGCCCCAACAAACCACTCCTCCTTTTGAAGGGACTGAGCGACAGGAGCGATGGGAGGCTGCTCTGCGCAGCTCACGTCCGGATGATCAACTCCGGATTGTGCGCTGGGCCATAGAGGTCGCCGAGGCTCAAGGACATTCGGCCACCTAGGGCGGCCTGAGGGCCCACCGTTTTCCTTTTCCCGTTACCCTCCCTATCCCGCCCTCACTTGACCTAGTGTCAATAAAGTTGTTTCCTCCTCCTCCTCCTCTGGCTCCTGCAGCGAGCCTCACCATGACCCCGAACTTCTGTTCCCAAAATGTTGTGCCGTCAAAGTGAGCCATCATGTCCCCTTGAGCAGACGAAAGAACACTGTCTAGCTGCATTAGAGCAAGAGCTAAATTCGCAAACGTGCTCTAAATAAACAACTACAAACCTACGTAGCATAACAACGGGAACATTAATCATTTTCAATATCCGCCTTCGCACGTCCTAGTGCTACTTAAACTTCCACTTTGCGGATGTACTACAAAACTAGCTCTCTGACTTCGCGGTCACAAATCTTACACTTCACTCACGCTATATAAAATAACCTTGTTCTCGTCCACACACTGCACATACCTTTAAAGCAATAAACATAAAACAAAACTCGCTACAGTTATGCGCAAACTCAATAAGTATATCCGTACTTATTATCCACTCGTGCTTAAAAGCTAACTCGATACACTGCCACTGTTTACGGACAAACGCTAACCTGATTCCTTGCTAGCTACCACACAATACACATGAGTTCATAGCAATAAAAAAAGGAACAGCACTCTCACTATAGCATTACGCGCTAAAGCTCACAACAATACCATTGCTTATGTTTTACTCCTGCTTAAAGTTAACCTCAAACACTTCAACGGTTGACATACTCTTTGTACAAACCGTAACGTGATTCCTTGCATTGCACCTGAATGACGCGCAAGTCAAACATAACACTATTTCAAAACTTTTGCGGTCATGCGGTACTCCTTCAAGCTCAGACCCTCAAACACATCGCGAACCTTTCCATCTCATACGTGATTCTAACCTTTTAACGAACAACTCGCTTTCTCACTTTCCACTACTACTTCACAACGACTATCGGCTCAACAAAAATAGTTTGCGAAATTCAGTCTGACATCCACAAGAAATATACACAAGGAAACCTCGAACTAATCACTTATACAATCTCAAGAAGCACCACATTCCTAAGCTAAAATAAGCAAATAAACAAAAGTTTCTTTCGAAAGAGTGTCTCTTGACATTGCCCGACGACCTAGGTCTGTCTCCGATTTTGAGACGTACTCGCGGTGGTCGCGCTCGGAACGCTTTTCTTGAACAGGAAACGCAAAACGCGAAGCACCTGTTCGACTCTCCGCACGGCGCCACTGTCCTCGCCATCGCCTTGCCTGCTCTACCGTTGTCGCATTGTTCGATGGTTTGGCGATGACCCCTGACCGTGCACACCCGCCGCGACAAAGCACTGTGAAGAGGACGGGAAGATAACTGCAACCGGCCCTCGGGCCGCGCTCACGCAGAGTGCGCGTTTCCTCCCCTCTTCGTTCGGCGGCTCGTACGTGTTCTGCGACGATTTGCCTTGGATGACAACCACACCTTTCTCATTTTTGTGCTTCTTCGTTTGAAGCCCGTCTGGAAACCATCCACGCTCTGTGCAGCATTCCTCTCACTGCGGTGCCTTTTTGGCCTATGCCGCTTCTTTCTGCGCCTTTTGGAGCCCTTGGCTTCCTTTTCATGCACCTGTGCCACCTCACTGCACTCGCTTGCTACCTGATCCGCGCAGTCTAAATGATTTCCAGCAAAATCATCTGTTCCTCCACTCTCTTGACTGACGGACAGCTCCAAACACTTAGGAATGTTGCAGCTGTCTGCTTCTAAGCTACTTGGCTCGCATACCTGGGAGCTACTCTCAACTGCAACCTCCTCCTCACATTGTGCTTCAATGCACCCTGCTGGCTTTTCACTGGTAGTCCTGCCTAGCGAGTCGAAATTACCTTGGACGCGGCATGCAGGATCTACCGTCGCGACATATTCCCTTTGTATCTGTACCAAATCGTCCGCAAACCTTCCTAGGTGCTTCACTCTCGTTCCATCGGCACGATACCTCGTCGCGTTCCCCAAATACAACCTCCTGCTCACATTGCGCTTCGCTGCGCTCTCCTGGCCTTTCACTGGTGTTCTTGCATAACGAGTCGAAATCACCTTGGACATGGCATTCAAGACCCACCGTCAGGACGTCCTCATTTTGTATTCGTGCCAAATCGTCCGCAACCTCTCTAGGTGCTTCTCTTACATCCCACTGGCACGATACTTCGTCGCGTTTTTTTCGGCCTTCAATGACATCCACTGTCACTGCGGCATCTTTGTCAGCGAAGTTCACTTCGCTTGTCAACGCGCTGCTAGTCTCACGTGCGCTAGCCCTTTCTTTGGCTATGACCTCCACCGCACAAGCTACCGCTTCGCACCTTTCGTGCACTACTTCCGCAGCTACCCCATTATCTCTCTCCATTGCTTTCCGTTCACGATCTAGCCTTTCAATCTATTCGTTCAAAAATTTCAACTCCTGCCTGTGTCTTTTGTCCTCAATTCTTTCCTTCATTTCTCTTTCCTGACTAATTAGAATTAAGGTCCCGAAATATTCAACTTCCTCCTGGTCGCTACCACTTTCTACCTTTATGTTTCGAATTTCCGCTTCAGGCAAGTCCTCATCTACATCCAAATCAATCTCCTCACACAGCATCAACAGGCTAGCCTTCATCATACTCGTCAAATCCATTGTGACTACTTTAAACTTTGACTCGGCTTTCGCAAAAATGTAGAAATTAACCCCACCAGCGTTTCAATTCTGCGTTTCCGTTCCCTTTTCTCAATGCTCTCTAGGCATTCTTCGATTTCCTCATCGTCTGCCCCGATAGTCTCGATCGCCTCAGTGATCTCTGACCTTCTCCATGTCTCGGCAATATCTATGCCCAACTCTCTGGCCAACTTTAACAATTATGGCTTTAACAGTGCCTTCAAGATCATGGACGCTCCTAGTACCTCTTTCTGCACTCCACAAAGTTACCACACAGGTTTCCGACTGCTTTATCTGCTGCACTAAGGTTCCACACAGGATGCCTCACTGCTTTCTCTGCTCCACAAAGGTTCCACACAGGATCTCTGCCTTGTCGTACTTAACCCAGACGACAACGGCAGCTAAAACTACCAGCTTTTACTTGTCACTAAGAGCAAATGCCTGGTAAAATTCAACAGAGAAAGTCAGCACGTACCCAGCAAGCAGTCGTGCGTCCAGCGTACTTCATCTGAGAGTTGCCGTTCGGTAGATCCCCAATCCGATGAGCTCGATCTCATCCCTCCGTTGACGTCCGTTTGGTGTGGTTCGATCCCACCGCTGCCACCAGTTTGTTGCGTTCTTACCCGCTGCCACCATTTGTTGCGGTTCATCCCACTGCTCAGCATTCAGTTTGTTGGGACCGGCCTGCCGCTCCACGGAGCCGACCCATTTGGTAGCGTGGACCTTGCGGAGACGGAATCATACCTCGGGCTCCGAGACTCCCGGAGATACGAGCCGAGGCAGATCAAGAGACCGGGGCAGAGGAAAACTTCAACGAAGGTTTATTACATGGCAGAGAACGAGAATTGCGCCGAGAGAGAGCTCGGAAGCTCGTTTTTCTACCAAGGTTGTCGTCCCCAGATCCCTAGCTGGGGAATAAGCCTTAATTACAAATGTCCAATCAACACAGGATAGCGTCCTTCATGGTCACCGCCCTCAAGTGGGCGTCAACCTCGCACTCTCCCAGCGTTCGCCACAGCCGCGAGGAGGGCACGCGCACGCCCATCTAGAACCTGTCGGATTGCGATAAACCACCCACACATGCTGACCACTGCGCTCACACCCCGGCCACCCAGAGTGTTCGTCCGGAAGTGCGATAATGTCCCCGTCCACGTGGCCGCACACAAACGACAGTTCCTCGCCGGAATCACACGAAATAACGAGGCGCCAGAGAGCCACGTCCGCACCGGTGTACTGTCGTTTCGGAGGAGATGCCGGCGGCATCTTGTTCGAAGGTCGCCGGGTCATCAATCCCGCCGCGGGGGTCCTTCCGTCGCGTAGCCGAAGCATGATGGCTGGCGAAGAAGGGCTCGCGCAACTGTTTTCGGAGACGCGAACCCAGTTGTAACAGTATGCATGTATGTATTGCCAGCTTCTGTCTGTTTGCTCATTAAGTTGTTTCTAACAAATAAAGAACGAGCCCTTGACCCCTTCCCTTTCGTTATTTTCACAGCTTGTGAAATGAAATTTTTTTTATGTTCACGCTTCGTGGTAATGACGATAGCATAAAACAGACATAAATGGTGAATGCAATCATTTGTTAATGCCCAGACGTACTTTTCAAACACATACACAAATAAGCAAAATGCCTTCTTTGTGAGTTTAAGAGCCATGAGAAGGGATTGAAAAGAAAGTTCTAATAAAATCACCACATAAATTTTCACTCTAAGCTTGAAGTCCACTGTATGGGGCTAAAGAGCTGGTATGGTGGCGCTGCGGCCCTAGATACAACCAGCGCCGCGAGTAGCGGCCGCGCGCGTAAACCCGTCCAGGCTTGTTGCGGGCGGCCTGGCACTCTCCCCGGTTCTGTCACGCGCAACGCCGGTTACGGGACCTGTGACCGGTGAAACCTGCAGCGCATTTTATTTTGGTGATATCGTAGAGGTGAAAACTTGAAATAGTGATTTTTTTTTCTTTCTTAAAGTAATTTGCTCGGCTTCAATGATATCCTCTGCAACTCGCCTACGCTTCCCCTCCACGGCTGCCTCCCTTCGATGACGGTGAGATGGTAGAACAGCCAGAATCTAAGCGCACGTGGGAAAGCCCCGTGGGGAAGAAATACGCGCCTCATGGTTATGTCTCGTAAAGGTCCGTGCATTATGTTGTTATCACCTGTCCGTGGTACATGTCATCCTCTTGTCCTACTTTCGCACCGCGCATTATTGTATTTTTTGGAAGGTGTGTCGCGATACTAAAAAGCTTCTCTCGCTTTAGGGAGACAAAATGATTGCCACTTGTTTGTTTATAAAGCACCTTCTTTTTTCCCACAGGCAAGCATGTCGTGATAGCAATTTGCACATGTAAGGGTGAATGACGTAAATGCACCGAGCCCACAGCTGTGGTTTCAAAAAGGAATTTCGAGCTCCTGTTTCTCATCACCCGTACACACTTCCCATGCACCGGGATACGGTCATCGCTGTTTCGTTAATTATCAGTTATGAACAAATGTTACCAGCACGCGAGCAGCTACTGCTCAAAATTAATAAAGTTGGGAGGAGTAGTGATACGCAGCAAGAAAACTATTCGAGGCTGACCAGATTAAATAGAGGAACACCAGTAACCTTAGTGACGTCTGTTTTTTTTTCTTTTCCTTTTTAAGCGAGTTTCAGCTGGTACAAAACGTAAATCATTTTCTTTGTTGTATATGTCTTGGCCTTCCTTTGAGAATAGAACAGTCGAAGTTTAGAGCCTGAATGTGCGCGCTTCGTAGAATTTTGTATGTATTTATTTCCTGCATGCGCTGCGATGTATCCTTTAGCTGTCCGCCCGCTAGCCAACGTTTACCTCAAAGCTGCGTCTCACCACTTTATCGAGCTTTTCTCGTTGAGTTTGATTTTTCACAGGCCGACAAAGGCCTCCTCAGGGGCTAAAAAAGCAGTGTTCATGATGGTGATAAGCAAGTTCCCATTGTATCGAGTTCGACGCAATGAAGCGAGGCCACACGTTGCTGAGCAAGGAATGAACACTGTTCGTTTATTCGTATCGCTTATGTAGCTGCGTGGGCAGCGAGGGGAAGGGAGAAGCAAGGAAAGAGGTGGCAAACAGTATGTGCGCACATGCGCGAGAGCCCCATCTGATACACCCATTTATATAGCAAAAATATACCCGCAACAAAATGAGAGAAAAGCGAATCGTCTACCGGCCGCTCCGTTTGCACGCCAAGTACGGAGCTCCCTCGACTCGGCTCGTAAGACTTCCCAGAAAAAGACCTTATGAGTTCGTCTTTGGTAGCTTACACTAGGTGTTTAGCAGTTGTGGTAACCATACACGCAGCCACATACACTTACGTCCCCCTTTTTTTACAGCAACTATGCGCCGTCCTCGCGACTGACTAGTAGCGCACCGTGGCACGGGTGGCGCCACTTGTTTTTTCAACGCTGCACGTCTCGAAGCCCATACGACCAGCCTCGAGAAAACCAAACGCATAAGCACCATAAGCAAAAGAAGAGGAACAAGAAAACATACGCCTAAAACTATGCGACACGTTATGGCTTACGTGATTATTAAATGGTCGAGCAGCTGAAGCTCGAAAGGTTCCAAGTAACAGCTGAATTTTAGAAATTAAGCACTTCTTCAAGTAAAATAACATAAGTGAATGTTAGGATACCGTGATGTCTTTCTGCATGCAGAATCCGGAACGGAGGGTACGTGGGGACCAACCGACGACTTCTATAGAACCAAAATCAGGAACAAGAAATGACCGTTAAACAGCAAAAGGAAAACATGCATTTCACGCAAGACAAAAAACAGACGTGAGAGTCACACTAACCAAAACAACTTTGCTAGGAGCGATTACTTTATCTGCCGGGACGTATACAATAAAGCCCACCGCGTGTGTATTTACAAATAGAGAAATCTAAAGAAAATACGCAGTAATACATGACATAAACCCGGCACACACCAAAATGAGGAAATTGGCACAACGGAACGCACAATGAGTAAAATAAACGAATGGCTAAAATCGGTACAATGCTTTCAGCAAAATCTTTAGAACTTTCGGAACACGTTGAGGCTCATCTGTTCAGTTCACTTAAAATGTCCGGTCCAAAAAAGCGCAGGGCTGCCACTTTTTTACTACGCAGAAGCTTGCAGTCGCAAGTTCCGTGTCCGTAGACTACGCAGGGGTTCCGACTTTGTAAACTCGCCAGTATCAGAAGATATCCGATGCCCGTGCGACACAACCTCTACGTCCGAAAAATCTGCGGCAAATGAAAGCCGCTTCGCCTGCATCACCCCCAGCTCGGTACGAAGAAACATGTCAAACAGGTATCCGAAGCAGAACGGATTAGTGCTGCCCACGCAGCTACCCCGCCTCCCTTGCCGCGGGACGCTTCGATTTTCGGCGGCCTCCTGTGCCTACCGCTCAAGGTAGAAAGCCAACAAAGGCTTTACCTTTACCTTCCAACGTATTTGCTCGTGTATAACTTATACCGTGCTTACTCGCGCATACCACGTAACTCCTGTTTCTTTTTCTCCGTGAATCTAGGAGTTCCAGAAAGTGGGTAAATTACATGAAATTTCGCAAATACTTCCTAAATATCGTGTAAGGAATCTTGACGCGGGCTGAGCTGAGATGTATCAAATGAAATGTATCAGAAAAATGAAGGTAGCTTTCACTTAACAGCCAAATTCATTCGTGGGCTACATTCAAGCATTAGCGGATGTGCGACTTGGAATCGTCGTCACTGGTGCTGTCAGCGGCGTCTCCGAATTCCAGTATCAAGCGTGACTCCTATTCACGTGTCGAAATCTTCGTGGCGGCACGGCTCTCAGTTAATCGGCAAATGCTATGCTTAATTTCTTTCGTAGGTACCGCCAACATGTCGCTACTAAACAATCAATCGCTACTTAATAGATGGCATTTCCAATGCTGGGATATGAGTGGTATCACAGGGCCTTCGATGGACCAAATTAAGCCAACAAAAACCATTATTGGCCCGAGCATCTGTGCTGCCTGGGTACCTTGTTTTATATCTTATTAAGTTGTTTCTGTTCCTCACTTGGATAAGGCTCTTGTCTCGTTCATAAAAGCCCCTGGCATAAGTCAGTCGCCAGGGGTCCAACCTTCCTCTTGGGAGGAGCTAACGCTTTGACCCCCCGAGTTGCGACAGTCTCCAAATACAGCTTCATAACTGACGAGGGCACATATGTTTCGAAAGAGAGGTTGCTGGTTGTACTGCGGCGATACTTCAGTGCCGCTTAGAAGAGCTGTGACAGCGCTCGTTGCGCTCATCAAATTATACGATGGCATAGTTGTACCAATTTCCAAGGCATTTAGACACCATGGAACTTGACAGAAACCATCTCCTCGGCATAGGAGTTGCTGACGCCTCGGTAACGATGGGGAGTCGGCAACGATTTGCGAGACAGTGGGATGCATGGGTAGTACTCTCCCTATGTTTATAATGGTAAGATCTAGACGCTAGTGCAGACGACTCGTGCTTTCCCACGCTCTTACGGAACGCTTTCCAGCAACCTGGACTTATTGGTGCGCGAAGTGCCCAAGCAATTTTGTCATTCATCAAAGCGCAAGACCGCGTAGAATGAGTCTACAGCACCCTACGAAAGAACCCATAGGGATTGCAGCGCTGTGCGATACCAGATGGAGCCGGTTGTCGTCAGTGCCCTGGATCTATTCATTTGTCGCTCAAGCATTTTGAGAAAACCTTTACTGAAGGATATCACACTGCAGTACTCTTCTACCAGTGTACTCTGATCCACTGAATGAGCGCTACCTCCTGTACATCTGATCAATTTTGCAAGTTTTGTATGCCAACAAGATCTACTAGAGGGATAGCGCGGACCTCGCGAACATTCCTCACGATTTGGAGCTCCTGATAAGTTATGCAGAAAAAATCTTGTTTCAATGGGAAAGATCGATCCGCTATCCTAGTCATATCGATCTCAAGCCGTACTTGGAATACGCACCCGACGACCTCGCGACGACGTTGTCACCTTGTCCTCAAGTCGACTTGGTGCCCCAGCGCTCAGTTGCATTGGCAGTTAAGCTCTCAATTGAGCTGCGGCAGCGTCGTCCACAGAACTTCGAGATGTTGCTGGCCATGGCACTGCTGGTGTGATACCGTGCCTGCGAGTTCTTAAGGAACATATCACGGAGTTAGCCTGCCCGCTTGGTGTAAAACCAAACAATTAGGAGTCTCCTTGGCACCCGGTGGAGGAACCTAGCAATAGTGAAAAGAACAGGCGTGCAAAACACGGCCACAAAGGGAACAAGTGGAAAACACGAACGACCTTCATGTTGTCCACTTGTTCCCCTTGTGCCTGTGTTCTGCACGCCTGTTCTGCACGCCTTGTCAAGGTAACCTAAAATGCGTATGGGCAATATCGTATACACGTATTTATTTGAAATCCTGCAAATAATTTCAGCTGTTTGTCAGAGCGAGATGTCCTCCACAGGAAAGGTGGCTGCATATCTGATTATTTGGGCAACATGTGCAATAATGTAAGTGATCCGGACATTTACACATACCACGGACAGCCTTTGAAGCATAACATTAACAACGACGCCGTGAGAGTGCAGCGGTACTAAAACAGACAATAGAACACAAGGAAGGTAATTTCCGCAAACCTTAATCACGGCCGGCGTCATAGTTAAAGGGACCATCACCACAAATATCGACCGAGTTATGTTCGTGTTATTTGAATGTTCTGCAGAAGAAAGCACATCGGACCAAGTATGAGTGGGGAACGTAGCTTGTCAGATATGTTAATATGAGTTTAACATAAGTGCGAATCCGCGACTCATTTCGCTGCACCTCTCGACATCACAATTAGTAGGGCGCCGCTACTGGACAACATGGGAGGTTCCACTAGGGAAGTGGGTGTCTCACGCGTCACAAAGCGAAAAAGAGCGCGCACTACTACACGGTATAAAGAGATGGTGGTTTTGCTGATGAATGCTTTCGTGTTAGTTTCCCAAGCGTACGTTGAAGGGCTTATGATTCGCATGTGGTACCTTATGCAAATGCACGAGGGTACGATGGTTGAGTAGATACGGAGCGAACGAGTCAGCAGCGCCTAAGCTCTGCCAACATACGGCGCTTCGGCATGCACGCACGGAATGGTGTTGCATAGCTCTCTTTTATGGTGCAGTAACGCTGCAAACAAAAATTTTGTTTTGTGAGCAGCGTGCGCATGACAGCAGCGCCCGTCGCCACTAACGACTCCGACCCGTAGGCATGGCTAGACGGACGCTGCTACCCGCGACGTGTTCGGGGTAGCTGTCGCTGCATGGTGCTAATTTTTCCCAACATGATGATATTTTGTAATCATCAGTGATTAGTTGAAAAGGGCGATTTTATTTGTACTGCTCAAATAAAGCGCCACGCTGATAAAAGCCGGCTGGCTCCACGAAAGGACCAATGCATCAGAAAATCCCATACGTCGCGGCTGCCGATAGCGCAAGTGGCTTCGCAGCAGCGCTGCATTGGAGAAAAAGATGGCAGTTTTTAAGTGTAACTGCACATTTACGTCTCATTTCGTATCAGAAACAAGATGCGCTCAGTGTTTTTCATGCTGTATATAGCGGCGATACGACAAACGGCGTCGTAGCTGTCAGAGCAGCGGGGAATTAACCGGCCGCCACCGGCTTGATGTTACAGTTCACACATCGCCAGCGCTGCCATAGGCGACGGCTATATGAGGGTTGGATGTCACGATGACATAACTGCGCTCGGTGGAGTTGCCTCGCTCTTACATTTGACGCTAACGGCATGACGCACGACTAGTGGGGCGACACTCCAATTCCGCAAATGCAGTGGCCTCCGAAACGTCACCGATCCTTTAGCTCACGTGACAATGTGCGCCCTCATTATCGCACAGCCGCTCAGCGGTACTAGTTTCTTACAATTACGGATGCGCATTCCGAAGCTTTACTCTAATTGAACAGAATAAACGAAGCAAGTAAGAATCAGACCTGCGATTTTATAATTTACGACTTCACACTGCAATTAGGAGACACTGTTATACGTATCACAACATAAGAATATCTGCGAACGGAAGTCACGACAACAAAACCTCAACTTCTCTTTCTCAAATAAGCAATGTTTACAAGGTGAAACTTGTTACCAGGCGGCGTAACCACAGGTGTCATACAAATGTCACTTTTCACCTTTCCTCTGTAGAACTATTTCAGCTTTACTAGTCACTACCGCAGAGTATTGCTAACCACATTAGTAAAATCGGGATGTAGCAGGCATCTACTCCCCAATGCATAAAAACGTAGTCTTCTTATAAATTCGTTAACACTTTTGCTAATGAACGAGCCTCATCGCAAAATAAACATAAAATTGACGCGCCGGTGTGGAAGAGATCATCTGCAAACAAATCTTTCTACTTTCTCGGCCATCAAAGAAAAATAACGGCGACTCTAAATGCAACAAACGTCGGTGAGCAGAACAATGGTTGAACAGAAAGTTGTATATCTGTACACATGGGACGGGATGACAATGTAACTTATTTTTCGTATGCCACCGGAGCACGGACTACCTACGACCGCTCTGTAATTTACCCTTTGCAGAGGCTGATATTAATCCTCGGACGCGCACTTTGGCATAGCGACCGTATGTGCACGCTGGAACTATTGCTGCGTAGCGATCAGATGCTGCCACCATCGTTTATTTCTTTCATAAGACCACAACAAGGTATATTCAGTGCGTTGTACATATCGTGGTGAAACTGTGGTGTACGTTAAGGTTACTGCAATATCAATTAGTAGAATGTTTCAGACGAGAAGTCACCGTAAGCGTTCTTTCAGGCCACGAAACAAGGACATAATCCCAGGCATGTTTGAAAAATACTTGCAGTAGTTCGTTAGCACCGTTGAATATACTTCTCTTTTATTATTCGGTCCCATTTATTGCATAATCTTGTTCAATTCGATTATCTATTCGACAAATTTTCTCCTTGAAATTTTATTCTCTTTTGTGTTTATTCAGTTTGTTCTCGTATTTTTGGATTTTACAGTTACTATTTGCTGTTAAATTCCATTGTGTTTCTTGTTCATTTTCTTAGCCTTATTGTTTTTACCTGTATGCATTGTATTTTTCACTCCATGTACTTTCTTTGTATACTATTGTGCCTTTTTTGTAATATCATGTATCAATATTTCACACCTGCTATAGTCTCTGCTTGAGACTCCAGTATCAATAAAATAAAAATAAAATAAATAAATAAATAAATATGTTCGGCTCTGCTTAAGATGGGGTAAGGGTGGGTATATAAAATTTGTGACAGCGGACGGCTTTTAAAAGGGCGATTCTGGAAGCTCACAAAAATCAGGAAGAGCAGAGAGCATCCAGAAACAGGGCGTGGTGGTGGGGCGCTGATGAGTCGGTCCTCTATTCAATCCGGTGCCGCCTGCTGAACCTGTTCCGCCCACCTGAGGTTGTACCAAATGCTGACCGAGCCCTGTCGATGCACGTTTCGGATACACCACGTTGGCACTTAAGGGCTGGTGTACTTTGAAAGCCACCCCTTTAGTCCCTCCCTTGGTCATACTTGAAGAGTAGTGATGCCGTGAGGGGAAGTGTCGCCGGTAGTGTGAGTTTTTCTGTGGTAAGGTTTCAACTGAAGTATTCATGTTCGCTAAGGGAGGTCTAGTTTTTCCCGTGTTCGGGAGAGCATACCCTGTCACTCAGTAGATAACGGATCGTTTACTTCAAGATATGCTCTAGCAACTGGCGCACTGCATGTGCACAGTTGGATAATGTACTGCTATAGTTTGATTTTTTTTTTTTTTTGCAAAAATCCGGGCAATCAGACTTCCTGATTTGCAGATAAGTTGTGTGAACAGCACAACGTTTTAAGCTGCATGGATCAGTATTTTTGAGCAGAAATATAGTAGTTTTTCCAATATTGTAGTTCTACGATTGTGCTTTTTTAAAGGCTAAGGTGACTTGGTTATAAAAGGAAAGATTAACATCCATCTGTTTGTAGGACCAGGCCACAAGTAAATCCGTACGGAGTTACCAGAAATAAAGCTTCTTAGAAGCTCTTTGATCTGGCGCATCGTGATCCGGGGTTCGAACCCGGGACCAGCACCTGTCAGGTGCGCTCGCTCTGCTAATTCAGCTAACCGTGAGCTAGAGACTGCCAGCGCGAGGGCGAATTCATCGACTGCCCATAGCACTTTGGGCATGATTACGCCAAATAGGATCTGCGGAAACCGGCAAGGTGGAGTAACATTCATGACAGCGAAAATTAGCATCCAGCCGCCGTTTGTAGCACATTGCTACAAGGAAAACCGTAACGATTTTTGAGAAATTAAAGCTTCTTAGTTGCAGAAAAATTGTTTCTGGTCCGGGGTTCGAGCCCGATTTAGTTCGTGGCCAGCTCAAGTCGTAGAACGAGCGCCACGGAAAGGCATTGGTCCCGGCTTCGGATCCCGCACCAGGACGAATTTTTCTTCAACTAAGAACCTTTCATCTCTGAGAAATCTGTACGGATTTCCTAGTGGCCTCCTTGGAAGCACAACTTGGCTAACAGCCGCCTTGATTGAGCTTGCCCCAGCTACTTCTAGCTCACGCTCAGGCAACCGCTGATGTAGACGCACATCCACGGCTAAAATCAGACGTGTTTGAGATTTCACAGTCAACACGCTAGCCAGACTTCAGACCGATGATGTGCACACCTAATCGCAATTTGAGCTACATATCAGTACTGAGCAAGTACTGACAAAACAATATTTTAAAAGTACTTGAATCCGCGATAAGTGGTGCACAGCAAGTGATGTGAACGCCAGATTTTATATTAAAGCATACTAATTACACTAAATCGTGCTTTTACTTAGCTCACACCTCCTCGTTATTGCTTATACTTGCTCGCCTACCGATCGCGGAATATATTGATACGCGAGTGCTCAGGAGCGAGTGCCCTCTTCTGGAAATCGGGCGCGGCGCTCGAATAGTAATGATAGTACACGATAAGTTGAGCCAAATACTGATATGATATGGCTATCTCAAACTGTGAGATATCAATAAATATAGATGACTTAGACCTAGGCATTTTAGATGTTAACTGAGCAATCGTTAAATAAACCTTTTTATCTTGGACACTCCTGGGTCTTGTGCTATAAGGGCGCTGCGGTACCGCTGGTTCTGAAAAGCGGCCGTCGGAACGGCAGACCGGTCCAAGTGACTGAAAACGACCGTAGCTTGAATTTATGTTTTTGCTGATTTCGGTGTTAGTGCTTGTGCACTTGGGATTCGGAACTGTCATTCGGCTCTCTGAGTGTCCGAGACATTACATGCACCTACTTCAACGCGCTGCAGCTTCTCGGATGATGGCATTGTAGGTGAGTGAGTACGTTCTCTAGTCCTCCGTTGTCAAGGAGCTTTAGAAATGCGTGGAAAAAGAAACTGTACTTTTATTACCTAACCACGTCTTAATTATCTTACCGAAATTTCTGGCATTTAGGAGAAAACAAGTCGAAGTATAGCTAGTTTCGAAAGAGCATTCATTCTGCCTTCGACTTACAAAATAG
Organism: Hyalomma asiaticum; assembly: GCA_013339685.2. Lineage (NCBI taxonomy): Eukaryota > Metazoa > Arthropoda > Arachnida > Ixodida > Ixodidae > Hyalomma > Hyalomma asiaticum. The sequence continues at coordinate 19,780 of JABSTT010002777.1, forward strand.
TACATATCGCAATGTTGCGAGAGTGTCCGAATTCCCTGACGCTGCTTCCACAACGAAAGAAATTTGTGTTACGCAAATGACGCGTGATAGCTCAAACGTATATAATGTGTAAAGTTTGTCAATAAAATCAATAAATCAATAAATGTGATAAATCAATAAAAAGTACATGTCGTACAGTTTTCCGGATACGCAGAGTACACACGCAATGCTTGGAAACAGTCATGTGTCAGCTAAAACCATGTCATCGACTTACGCATATTAATTTCCGGAAACACTCGCTTTTCTCTGTAAAATGCAATGCGAGAAGGAAAAGGCTGACCATCATGCGCTCTGATTAGTGCGTGCGTGATGCGGCAGTCCCTAAGGAATTTGTTAATAGTGCACCTGTCATAAATGTGTCACCGCTTTTGTATCAGAGAGCCCGGAACACAACTCATATCACGGTAAAAATGGAAACACAGCAAAGCTGGGGTTTTACACGTGTCAACGACGGTTGAGAACACACGCAGCGCTAATGTACTTGATGAGCCCACCTGCACGGCGGGGACAATACGAAGCCGTTGGAAGCAGCCTATGCAGGCTGATACAGCATAAGATTTGGTTTTGGTTACGGGCGCACTGAAAAACGTGGCGGATGGCGCTTACCGGGAAGTCCACGGATGATATTCTACATGTTGAATATCCCCTATTTTGATATATAGCTAACCGCGCGAGATCAAGCCGAACCATATTGAATCGCCTATGGCCGCCACATTGTAGCACACCGTAGTGCCTGTAAAACTGACAAATTATGATCAGCTTGCAGAAACAGAGATCTAGTAATAGGTATCAGCTGACCATGCGGTAGATTCGGCCACCACGACCAACCCGTTGAAGGGCAGCATGCGTGGCCTTATAAGGAACGTTGTCACAAGATACATTTACATTCAGAAATAATGTGACGGGTAACCGTATGATCATTTGTGGTGCTGAAACTGTCACCAGATAAGTGACGACATAGAGAATGGATGACACAAAAAGCGGCCATTGTATTTGCATATCAGTTACAGCGTTGCAGCAGCAGCTCGTAGCAAGAGAGAATCAATGCAAGAAGTGTAATGATACGTTCTAGGGAATAAAAGCATGGCATCCTCGTCTTTGAAATGCGGAAAAAATAAATCAAAACGACACAATATAACAATGCAATATATATGTCAATATAACGTCTACTCAAAAATGTATGAACATGCTTATCAAGTGGACATATTAATGCAAGAAACGTAATGAAGCGTTGTGCGGAAGAAGCACTGCGTCGTGGTATACAAAATGTCAACAACAATACATCAGAACACAACGCGCTTATCGTCAAAATCCTTAAACAACATATACACAAAACAAACTCGCTTCAAAAATTGAAACTCTGAAAAACTCACAAATGTGGCTTTCGCTAACAAACAGACTTTATTTGTTACAGCTATAAATACTGCTAGTATCTCCAATGACTTGAAAACCTGCTTATAGCATAGAATAGTATACTCAAAAGTAAGTTTTCGTTTCATTAGTACACAGTGCTGCAATTTTTGTTATGTGGCGTCCAGGCATCCTCTATTCTAACCTGATTATAGGAGAACTTACATCTCGGAAATTTCAATGATTGTGAGATATATAAATTAATTTCTAAAAGAACTTAGTTTTGACAAATTCAGGCCGTAGCTATCAAATCTTTAAGGAACGATAGGTGCTGCTCGCAGACAAAACTTCCAAACCACATTCTGCTCTATGATGCAGTAAAATCTCAAAGCTCATGTGCTACTCAACAACCCTGGTAGTATTTAACACGTGGCCTCTTCAATTAACTCTCAAGACACCTTGAAAGAAATGAAGCAGACTCAAAGAACCTAGTCCTTCAAACCAGTCATCATATCATGATTAAATTGTTGCTTCTCTTGTGTTACTACGGGATAGAAAGGGCGCAATCCTTCTTCCTCAAGAAAAGGCAGGTTAGATCTTTTCATCCCAAATTAGTGTTTTCGGCAGGCGTCTCCCTCCTCCATAAGCAGCGTAGCTAATTTTGATTTCTTTTCATACACCTGCGCCACTACTTGCTACTCTGCAGTCATGTGGGTGCTCTGTGACAAAACTCACACGCGAAAGTTCTTTATGACTCCTCGAGATCATCGACTGCGGCACAGTGTTACTAAAATATTAAAACATAATGCCTGTGCAATAGCAGATGTGCCAGGAATGAGAAAAAAATTCACAGCATATCCACGAGGTGAATGATGGTGAGGTGGGCGAAGCTCTGGAAGTTATGGGTGTCGGATCGTCGGTGGGGCATGGACGAAGCGGAGCGGCGGGCGCGGAGGGCCGCGGCGGCTCGTGCTCGTCCCCAGGATCCCGCGGTGCGAGCCCGAGAAGCGGCGGCGAAGCGAGCGCGGCGCCTGGCGGATCCCGAGACGGTGCGCGCCAATGACGCCGCGGCGCAACATGCACACCGAGCAGCGGACCCCGAAAGGCGAGCCCGAGAAGCGGCGGCGAATCGAGCGCTGCGGCTAGCGGATCCCGAGACGGCGCAGAAGCGTATCGCCGGAGTCTGGCTGCGCCCGGTTTGGCTCAAACCCGGATGTGACGTACCCTTAGGGAGGTACTCTGCCCCTAGATAGGTGCTGAAGCAGCTAGGGAACGATTCCTTGGCATGTCCCCAGTCCCCGTTTGCCCCAAAGGCTGTACTGTTTTACACTGTTGCTGTACACGTTGCTCGAGATCGCTTAATGATTATGACCACAGAGTTTATACACAACATCGACCATTCTGCCTACCCCGAAGACCAGCTACATTAAGGTATGTCATCCGAAATCACTTCTTGTGTCGTGAAGCAACGCTGCTCATGTATTTCTCATTCTTGAATTTTAGGCCTTGGCGCGTCATGGACTCGACTTGCACGGCATGCAAGCTACTTCTACCGTAAAAATGCCGAAGAAAACGGTGAGTAGCCGCACAGTCACTTGTTTAAGCGCGACGAACCCGCGTGCCTGCGACCCACAGTTTTCTTGCGGCGTGCGACTAAGTTGGGCATCGCGAACCTCAGATTGTTGATCGTCTTTGTTGTGCCTGTACAGCCATGGGTTGCTGCCGAAAATTCATTTAACTAAAACAGTGCGAAACATGTGAGTAGACGGAGCAAGTACTGGCGCGCTCGCGCTCAACCGCCAGTCCATCCAGCGCTGATGTACGGTGATCAGCATGCTGCGCTAATGATTCACCGTAAAGTGAGCATAGTCGGAAGTTCATCGGAACGCTTCGTTGGAGTCCCGTGTTGTAATAAACCGAGCAACACTAGTAACTGCTTTTGCTGTCGCGTGTTTGCATGCTTGCTTGCTTGCTTGCTTGCACGGACTGCCAGGGCTGCCGTTCTCACCGACAGGCCGTGCCCAACAAAGGGTAAAGGCTACATGATGCAAATTGAATGAAGCCAATAAGGTTGCGTGTATGGGCTTGTTGATACGGCATGCAGCACTTTGTCGTAGCATGGCAAAGACAAACACATGGTAAAGGAACGTTTGATGACACCTTTTTCTGTGCCATCGTCCTTGCAGCACAGCAGTAAAGTGAATGAAGCTCTTTGGTTTGACGGTGCTGTAATCATTTGGCCAATTTGGTGTGACATCTTTCTAGGTTATTCCGCACAGGAAAATGTGCGCACAGGGCAGCACTGACCTTGTGTTTACATGTTTTGATTTGGCTCCGCTTTGATCTTAGCTGGGAGGTGGAAAGCCCATGGGAATTTATTTCTTGAAGATACTTTAATACCAGCCTAATTGAGATAAACTAAGAATTTGCGTTCATTTGTGAGTACAGAATGTGCACTTTGACAGCTTCAGTAAGAGCTGCTTTTGCAGATACCTGTGAGGCCACAGTGACTAGATGCCCATAGAAGCGACTAGTCTGGGCCCAAATTACAATCTCTTAGAAATAAATTACAGCAGAGCCCCGTTACTGAATTTCTTAAGGTAACAGAGAACAAGAATGTGTGACCCAAGGAAATGTAACATGTGGCAAAAATATTAGCATAAGGAAAATGAGGCTACATGACAGTTGTACATGCTCTTTTCATTTGCTGCCTGTAGAGGCATCACTATATGCCATTCTTGAAATTTCAAACATAAGCAGCGCAAACAAATGGACACGGATGCAGAGAGACTGGGCAGGATGGGCACTGTACTCCAACTTAGTTTATCGAAACAGCACATGATGGACCTGACAGGACAGAGCGTTTGAAATCTGAAGAATGCAAGACCAACTAGCCCCGTAACATGTTCTGCTGCACGTCACCCCATAGCTACTTTTGAGAGAATACTCGGGAACACCTGTGCTGCTGTTTCCCTATTGCTACAGAGAAATCTTGTTTCCAGCAGGATTTCTTTGTGTGGATGCAATCCACTGAGATGTTTCTGGTTTAGTGGTGGGAATATGGTTGGCGTCAAGGGTCATTCGTTTCACCCTGCACTACCTGGACTGGTTCACAGCAATGTTGTGTGGGTTCCGCCATCTTGCAGGGAGCGTTTTAACAAGTGCAGCAGCGGCGCAATGCCGAAGCAAATGCAAGCGTTAAAACGTCATGCTCCCTGCTATGGTTGATTGGCTCGCGAGTTGTGACAGTTGTGATTCATGCAAGTGCGCCACCTATGCTGAATAGCTGGTTCATTCAGTTCACCCTGCACTACATGAACTAGTTCATGGTGGTGCCGTGTGGGTGCCGATATCGTGCAGGGAACATTCCTGTTGTAGATGCTGACATCTAGGCAGAGCCAGGCGAAGCTCGTGACAGTGTGTGCTCGAGGTGTGCGTGGCGGACTCCTAGGCGAACACATTTGGAATAAACGTGTGTCCACGAACCCAGCATCCTGCCTTCTCGCTCATCCCTGACGACTTCGACATGGTGTCAGAAGACAGGTGCTACCAGTGGACATTGGCCTCTAGCTATATCCTTGCGGAGGACGCCACAAGCAAGAAAGCGCTGGTGAGCTGCTCCCTACACGCTTATTCTTGGAGCTCAAGCAGAGCAACCTCCTAACGTTCGAGGCCATGGCGTCGTTCATTATTCAACCGCTGGAGGCCTTTAACTTTTCATTGCCAAACGAGTGGCCGAAGTGGAAATGGCGTTTTGGTTTCTGAACCTCTTCAGACTTGTGTGTAAAGCTTGAGCAACATTAAGTATACCCGCTGCTCTACATCATGGGTGAGCAATCTGAGGAAATCTATGCCACCTTTGCTTTATCTGAGGAGAACTCCAAGAAATTCAATGCAGGGGTCGTGGAGCAGTTCAACAAGTATTTTATTCTGCGACGCAACGTAATCTTCGAATGAGACAGATTCAACACCAGAACGCAGAATGATGGTGAGTCGGCTGAAGATTTCGTCACTGCACTCCACAAGCTTTCGACATATTGCGAGTTCAGTGCTCTTCAAGAGGAGTTTGTGTGCAACTGCCTTGTGGTTGGGATGAAACATAAGCAGCTGTCTGCCATGTTGCAGCTCGACGCAGACGTCGCGCTGCAAAAGGCTCCTGATTTCGTCTGCCAGATCGAGACCGTCCGTCAGCAACAAGCTGAAGTGCCATCTGTGAACAAACTTTCATCGGGTCCCCAAAGCAATCGGTGTGCCTCAAAACAAAAAGAGCAAGAAAAAAGCAGCAGTTCCTCACGTGGGGCAAGCAAGCCAGCTACACTCTCAGGCAAGAACACAGCAGAGAAACCATTTCGTTGGCGTGGCCACGACCGTCACCCTCGCACTCTGTGCCCAGCGCGCTCTGAAGTATGCAGATATTGCCGGAAAAAGGGTCACTACGCCTCAGTATGCGTAGTATGCCTGTCGCGACACCTGGATTGTGTCAAAACCCAGCAAGAAGCTCCCGAAGCAGCATTCCTCGGAGCAATCAAGACGTCGGATGCTGGAGTGTGGGAGGCAGCAGTCTTGGTTCAAAGCCAGTCATTAGATTTTGCAATTGACACTGGTGCCGGCGAAACCGTTCTTCCAATGCAGGTATTCGGAATGCTGAAAAAGAGACGTCCTCTCCGTCAGCTCCATGGTCCAGACGGAAAGCTCTTTCCAGCGACAGGAATAGCAAGAATCGAGCTCATCTACTGCAATCGTGAACCATTCAAAATGTCTGTCTTGGATGGGATCTGTACTCCACTGCTTGGCAGGTCACCGATCGAAGAACTCCGGATATTGACGTTCGTTAACAGCGTTTCTGGCAAAGTGAACACAAAAGAACTTCCAGTGGCATTTCAAGGAATCGGCAAGCTACACAAAGAACACCGGATTCAGCTGCAAACAGGAGCGAAAGAGCTTCTAGCCACAGACCCCTTTTCTAGGGCATCATTGCGAGATACAGGAGACACCGAGCTAGAAGAAAGTATGGAAGCTTTCCTATGCTCCTTGACAACTTCTAGTCCGGTAAAGGACTGCTGCCTCCAATGGCTAAAGACATCCCAACAAGCAGACGCTGTCTGTACGCAACTTCGCCTGTTGTGCAAGAGGGAACGGCCGTCCAGAAGAGGTTGACGAGCGGACCTAAAACCCTTCCATGACCATCGGCACCAGCTCTCTGTGGAGAACGAGATACTCCTCTACGCATTGCGAGTTGCCGTCCCTGACTCTTGCCAAAAAAGTCCTACGACTTTTGCATGAAGGACATTTTGGCGTAATGAAGACACTTGCTCGAGCCAGAGATTGTGTCTGGTGGCCCACCATAGGATCTGACGTCTCGTCCATGGTCAAGCGATATCATCAGTGCATTCAAGCAAGGGTGATCCGGAAATTGTGACTTATCAGGTCTGATTTTCCAGAAAGACCTTGGTAATGCATTGCAATAGACTTGTTCCACTTCAAGAACCAGTGGTGGCTCATAGCTACGGACTCGTATTCCAGATTCCCTGAACTGGTTCGACTCAAGAAGCTTACGTTCACAGCTGTAGTCAGCCACTGCAAGTCAATTTTTGCACGCCACGAAATTCCCAAAGAAGTGGTTTCCAACAATGGCCCGCAGTTTTTGTCGGCTGAATTTTCACTCGTCGCCTTCAAGCACATTACATCTAGCCCTTACTATCCCCAAAGTAAGGACTTGCAGAGGCTGCGGCGAAACTCATCTAGACATCCATGACGAAGATTAACGACCCTTACCTGACACTTTTAGCTATCGGGTTGACTCCTTTGAAGAATGGGTATGGCCCTGCCAAACTACTCATTGGTCGCCGGCTGAGATCCAGGCTTCCTCTTTGCCTCACCGAGCTGGCACCCCAATTGCCATATCAAGACAGTCGTCGGAATTTTGAGGAAACATACCGAAAACACCAAAGGAAAGACTTTGAGTCATGGAGTCTCCGAGTTGCGGGAACTTCTTTATGGAGATGCCGTGTGGATAACAGCTATGAAGAGCAAAGGGAGAGTACAAGCCCCAGCCGATGAGTCTCGATCTTACTGGGTCAACACCGGCACTGGTACTGTATGCAGAAACTGGACGCAGCTAGTTTCATATTCCTGAGGTCACGACAACACAGAAGACGCCAGTACCAGCGATTGTGCTATAGACACGCATTCACATTGCCAGGGCACTTCCCACGGACATACCAGAAGTGGGAGGTGCGTGAAGCCACCTACTGCTGCGAACTTTGCTTGATCGCATTGGATATGTTGCAGATGCTGCCATCTAGGCAAAGCCATGCGAAGCTCGTGACAGCATGTGCTCGAGGTGTGCGTGGCGAAACCTCACTGCAGCACTACCTTTTGGCCGCTTGCCGAAACAGGCAGCATATACATCCAGTCCTTGGTCTTCACACCAGTGAAGCTGAGTAGTGGCACCAGTGACTTTCGCTATTACTTTCCCCCCCCCCCAACATAACAAATTCCAAATTCGTTTTGCTGGCACGCAGAAAGCGGTGATAATTTTCTACAAAGATAATAAATCATTGTTACCAAGCTTAATATTTGCCTTTAGTGTCCTTTTAAACTTGAAGTGCATTACAGTAAGCACTTCATCAGTGTCCTGGGCAAGCGCTGACTGGGGCCTAGTTCACCAGTATTGCAATAAAGGCTGCCAAGAGTATTCATTGAAGTCAAGATGCCTTCTTAAATTTACTGTTTAGAAATGTTTTCTGCTTTTTGTTTTTTACAGAGGAATGGCTTGTGGCTGCATCTGATCAGGGAAGGGCAGCTGATGAACCAGCCCATTAGGTTTGCTACCAGCAACAGGTGAATTGGGTGAAATGCGTCAACAAAATCGAGTTGCCCTTGTGTGTGGCACATCAGATAACACCTTCAGTGCTTTGCAACGAAGTGTATTATTATTTCAATGCTTTTGTCAGGATGTGGACGTGTTAACTTTGCATAATTCATGTGTGGAAATGAAACTCATTGGATATGCCTGAAATTGCAAGTGATCTCTCCTCACCAATGGCATTTAAATAAATACCCTGCAAGGACCCTTAAATTATTTCTCTAATACAAGCTCAACACGTTTAGCAGTCACACATACAGGCAATAATGTAACTGATTTGATTTATTGTTACTTCTTTGATAGATGCAATTAACTACATTTTCAGTTCTCAATTATTGCCCTATGAAAGCAATGGAAGAATCATTGCTGTATTCCGTTAGGTATATGTTCCCCACCCCTTCCCCATTGGTTTCCCCCGTTTCTTATCATTGTTCATTGGAACTTTTTCGTGGAACAAGTTGCAATGACCATTCTACTGTGTCATCTAGGGCTTTTAGATGGGCCAAGTAATTTTCAAATGACATTGCTGACGGAGTTCATTGCCTCAAGTACATTAGTTATTTAGCAGAGTTACATCGTCAAATGTGAGGGGAGTTGCACTGTCCGAGCGTGTTCGCTCTCCTTTCATCTCGAGTGTGCTGGATGTTACACAGAGGGGTGTGACAAAGGAGCAAGAACCTGTGTCGGCGCACACCATGACCTCGAGCGTTTTCTCCCTTTTTATTTTCTTTAAATGTATTCACACTCCTGCTATGACGACAAGCAGGCCGCAGGTGTCTCTACAGGAATGTGGCAGTGCACCACAGTGACCGTGTTAACCGTGCTTGTGAACCAGCCAGTAGCAGTCCTTCCGTCTGCTACGTAGTCTGTGTCCACCTACTGAAGCCATTTGTTGGAAGAAAAGCAGGTGGTTTCCTGGTGTGTGCAGTGCAGTAATATTTATTGGACATATATACAGGGGCCTCCATGGCTGATTAAGCACATTTTCTGGCTATGTTCAAAGAGGTGGCAGGGCCCCTTTAACTCGCACTGCAGGCCTGCTGCTGTTGTCCATTGGTAACCGCTTATCTTGCCACTTGTTGTCCCATGCTTCTTTAAGAACTCAGCTCAATATTACTAATAGCCGTTCATTGTGCATGCTGCAGGGAAAGGCGACTTGTACGGAAACCCAGTGCATAAAATTGTGATTGCATAGTTGGCATGCCCCTCCAAACGCATACAGCCACAATGCTACTGTTGGCATGACTGCAGTTTTTGTGTTATGTACCTTTCTCCAAATTTGATTTCTTGTATTTCCTTGTCATTAATGCAACTGGCTACACATAACTGAATTTAGTGCAAGTGTTGCTGAGTAAAAAGTACTCAATTATGAGACATCTGTAATGTGTATTCATAATTCCTCACATGCAACTCAAGTCATGGGCAAAAACCTGCATTATTGCAGTCGTGTCAAGCACATGCCAGTCTTGTAACCAACACAGTAGACCTTTCCTTGCTGCTTGATGTTTTTGTGTCTGGTATCTTTTTCGACTTGTGTTCAGAATAAAAGCATTTGGCTCTACAAACTTGCCATGTTTCTTTTTTTTTTTGCTAAGCATGCTGTAAACATAGTCCATTACCTATTTTGTGGGCTGTGGTGCATAAAGCACAAGGAAATGGATTTAATGAGGGGAAATTCGCCTTATTTGCTAACATCCATACACAGTTCTCAGTGGACAGTTCAAGCTCACCAATTCCAAATGCCAGTTCCATGAATGCTTTCAGAAGAGTAGACACATCTTATGAAGACACTGAAAAGTGCATGACTGGTGCTTCAATGGTGCCTCTGTCCATGTGCTACTTAGCAAGAAAATCGTGAACCAGTTCTGCTATCTTTCCCCGACTTTCTGAATCGGTATGTTGTGGCTCGGAGGATGCCGCTGTTGCACCACTGAGATTAATGGCAGGGTGCCGCACCTCGTGAACAGGCGCAAGTGGTGCTTACTGTACCTGCTCTGCAAGCTTTTGAATATCGTAGGCTTTCTTGCAGAGTGAGTGGAGCCAAACACAATGATAGTAAAATAGTAAACTGGGCTGAGACTGCTGGGTCAACAAGTGTTGAGTTGGACACTCAATCTGAACATGAGAACACATGGGTTGGTGAATAGCTGGACCACGGAGCAAGAATTCTTGAGGAGGGGAAACAGCGCTCACTCGGCCTGCCCGATAAAGTCATGCCGTAGGGCACGACGCCAACATGCCCTCCGTCAGGCGAAAAGAGAAACGCGCGCGTGGAGCCGTGGCATCTGCGATCGGCTGCAGCGGCGCGACGTCGAGCTGCGGAAGCCCATGGGAGTTCTAGAGTCAGCAGATGACAAAGAATACACCGCAGCTCTCGCACCCTTTCTTCCTAAGGGCATTTATACATGCATGCTCACAACACTCCAGTGAATGGCTTCCTGCAGAATGCATCGTCTGCTCTGAGTGAGCGGAAAGCAGCTAGTTCCAAGCGATATACGGCATGTAATTCAGCATTTATTGCTAACTGCAGCTAGAATGTCTGCCGTCCCTATTTATTGACGTTACAGAGTGAAAAACTGAGAAAATTTGCGACGTATGAGACGGTAACGTGATAATTACGCATCGCGCCCATAGGGTGACATGTAAACGATGGGAACAGGCTGGCAGCGTCATCTATCGTGATGCGCAGAAAACTGAACTTCCTCCTCGCCCAAGCGTTACATTAACGGGCCGCTGCCGTGGCATAGCAGTTTCCTCTCCTTTTCTCCGTGAGCTGGACACAGCACATCAACAGCATTTTCTTCAGTATGCACTTTTCAGTGCTTATGTTTGCACTTGCACCCACTTCCTTCCACTAATGTCTACTGGCCCTCCTTCATGTTCATGCATCTAATCTGCTTCATTCATGTGTATACACAAACTTCCTGAGGCCAAGTGTAAGGTGAGCACGAATGAAGTGTACTGTGTATCCACAAAACATAAGTCTTTGTTGAAACACACATTGCGTATCCACAAAGATTTGCACGTGCGTTTAGCTGCACTGCTGGAAGCTCTGGTGGGTAAGAAAATGCTCAAAGGCAGTGTGTGACTTCCCCCGTGTAGTTTTAAAAAAAGTGCTATTCATTCGCTTTGCTTCAGTACAAGTGATTGATTGATTTGAGGGGTTTAACGTCCCAAAACCAGCTCTGATTATGAGAGACGCCATAGTGGAGGTCTGGAAATTGACCGCTTGGGGTTCTTTAACGTGCACTGACATCACACTGTACACGGGCCTCAACATTTCGCCTCCATCGAAATGCAGCCGCCGCGGCCGGGATTCGATCCCGCAACCTTCGGATCAGCAGCCAAGTGCCATAACCACTAGACCACCATGGCGGGGCCTTCAGTACAAGTGAACTCTCCATACGACACGGAACAAGGTTTTGGTGAATCGGTCCATACTGAATGCAAGTTGAAGCAGCACATAAAGACGAGGATTGGAGTCGAGAAATGAACAGAAACACTCGTTCCTTTTTGAGTTTCTCAACTCCTGTCTTCACACTTTTTCATGCTGCTTCAGGTTACATACTCTTCATGCATATCATGGTATACACAATTAAAAAACAGTGAATGTTACCTTAATGCCACTGCATCATCACATTCTGAATGTATACAAGCATTTATTCCATGCTTACAGATTCCTACAGTGCATAGGAGTCTGTGAAGCTAATGCAACTGGAGAAGCTTCTCCACATTAAGGACGTGCTAGGTGCTACTTTGCGACGGTACGAAAAATGTGGACGTGCACTGCTCACAGTTAATAAATGTAAATAATACATTCTAGACGCAGGACAGTGTTGAATGAAGTGTGCTGGAGGGTCCATATTGATTTGCAGAAGATAGTGGTACTGCAGTGAAACACACCACCGCTGCTTGTGCTTTGCGTATTTCGGTGCCTTAATGCTACCACAAATGCATACCGCGAATGCTAGCCCAGCAAAAGGTTTTGTTACACCACTGCTTGCTTGGCGGTGACTGAATGATAACACCTCGGTAATGAAATAGTTCGATATTAAACAAACTCAAGATCTGATTGCTCCAACAAACAAAATGAATTGCGTGGAGAAGAACGACACTGCACGATGGCACAAAATATGAGGTACGTCACTCCACGCTTCGCAATTTGTTCACTGCTAACGTAATGTCCTTTGGCTATCGTTCACACCCGTGCCCTTGAAGTCGACAAATAGTCTGACATACGATTGGAAGTCACACAAACAACAATACCAACGCATCACATCGGGCTAACAAACGAAACAGCCCCACCACTAATTCAAGTACTTACATGCGTGCGAAAACCCCGCACTGTTCAGTCCACAGATACAGCGGCAGACTTGTCTCGAGGTGGCACTTCTACACAAATATTATCGGACGATCGTACTGCACGGGTAGATACACGCCAGGCAGTGCATATGCGCATCTTGACAGCTGCGAAAGCGCCGTAGTCCATATCCGCAAGAAAGCACACGGCCGTCATCAAATTTAGAAGCCGCGTAGCAAGCGATCATTTTCTCGGCTACACTTACAGGCAACCGGGAATTTGGTGAAGCATTTTTAGTTCATTAAAGATGTCCAAAGACTGCTGCAGGTTGCTCTGCAGCAGTCTGAACTTTGCCGTCCGTTTTACGCAACGCAGTAGACACGCATCAAAGGATACGGCAGAATTTATACAGAGGTTAGTAGCAAATAATCCGCTATACTTGCACACGTGTTCAAATACATGTAGGAGCTCAAAGAATGCCTAAAAACAAGGAAGAAAGGAAGCTTACTCCTGACTTCTCAAAATTCCCGTTGCCGCCATTTGCTTTTGACTGATGTTCATGGCGATGAGGTCGCCGCCGCTTCGTATTATAAAATGATCTCACAGAATTTTGCAAGCTCGCGTTTAAACTGTTGAAACAAAATAAATTACGCGCCGTAGTCCAGACGTATTACGCGGTGGTGAAAAAGCTTCACACCACTCAAACGAGAAATACTGCGCGACCTTCACCGAGCACAATGCAGCAGACGACAATGTCGACATTTTCGCAGAATGAGTGCCGAGGATGCCGCACTCTTTGTCGACGCTGTCGCATGCGGTAATTTTTGAGACAATTCGGTGCTAAATGTGAAATTCAAGACAAATAGGACCGTGACCTGGAACATGCTGTAGGCTTCTGAAGATTACAAAAGTAGCGCGACCGCACGAAGTAGGCGGAGACGCGAAGCACTTGGCGTGCGCAGATAATTTTAAAAAGCCGTTACTGTCTACGCGCGTCCATTCATAAAATAAAGGCTACGGTTTCAATTCTACCTGTTTACACTCCTACAACCGTGTAATTCATGTGCACTGAGCGCGCAATGCAGAATTTCTGTGAAAAGGTCAAGCGCTAAGTTTAATGCACCAAACTCGGCTCGACTTCAAGCAAACCTTGGAGACAGAGTACGATTTGCACCAAGTTTGCGTGGCACAGGCAGATAGGAAGTGAACAGTACATAGTCTTCTACTGCTACTTAACGATAGCCTTCGTTTTATACACTCCACAGCCATCCCTCACGTTTGCGTTAAGAACCAGTAGTTACTATTTTCAAGAATACACATGTTTTACGTATGTCCTACACTTTTGCAGTAGCGCTGGAGGGCTGAGAGAATCGGTAAACAACGGAAATAGCAGTCAACTAAAAATGCTGCGTTGACGGCAAGCACGAAATTGACGATTCTGTCTGCATAAGTTATGTAAGCTGTTTGTCTTTCAAGCGCAACAAGATCTGAGATCTTGAACTCTTGGCAGAAAATCTACGCAGCCGGTATTACTTTTCATTGTACCAAGGCCAGTGTTGGAGTGCAAGAATCTGGTCTACAGGAATGCACACATCCACAGATGTGTTGCTTGCTAGAAAAGTCCATGACTCAGACTGCAGGATCGAGTAACCCAACAGAGGTTCTGTAAAACTACCCTTATATTTCTTTGTCAAGCCTGGAAGATGTGGCATCCTGCAAATTTCTTACATTTCCTTTGCTAACAACGTGGTGCAAGCTCTAAGTATATGAAGCACATTCCACAGCCAGTATACCATGTCCTGCACATACTGAAGAGAACAACTAAATCCACACATGTCCTTAAGAAATAAAACACTACCATGATCATGGAGGCAGAATTAAGTACACATGTCTGTATTTTAGCGAGTCACAATAGAATTAACTGGATGCTTCACTCTCCACAGATGACAGAGTGGAGCTCAGGGTTCCAAGATTACAAGCAACATATTAGAAGAAAAGATGAATTGGCATGAGGAAGCTCAACATTGCCATAAACATATCTGAGGTGGCATGATGATGAGATGCCTGGGGTATTAGATGCCTGCCTGATGTCTAGCTCCACCGACATGAGACACCATTGGTGCATACGTTCTTGCCTAACCTTAAAATATATACATGGACAGTCACCAAGGTGGGCGAAAATGTTGGTGGAGCTGATCGCCTAAGCCCACTTACGACATCTGCTGTGCCAACACTACGCATATCTCGGACAGTAGGTACTGCTATACAGCAGCTGCAGGATGAAAAGCTGAACATATTCCAGTTGCACATAAACGGCCATCTACCACGAATGCAGGAATATGAACAGCACAGAAACCAAATGGCTTCAGTGTTGACATTGCACATCCCTGCACTGTTGATGAACCAGCAAGACAAACATCATTACTCTTTGTTCAGATAGCCAGAAAGCATCCTTGGTATGCTTACACAGTAACTGAATTCCTGGATCACATTTGCAATCTACAAACAAATATATACACATTCATCTTACATTGCAAGTGTTGCATGAGTAGGTATCAGGTGACCACAGTATGCAACTGAGCAACCCCATAAAGTAGCCCCCAAGATCTATTACCCCGAAAGTGTCAGAGCCAGACAATGACACAACTTGCTCAAGAAATTACAAAGTGACATATTCCTCCTGTCGTCTCCATCACGGGTAAGCAATAAAGATGACGTTGCACTAATAAGACATGCACAAAAACACTGCCCTACAAAGCCGCCACATTGGTACAGTGCTCGGCTGATATCTCCATCCTGGCTATGAGAGTCACATTTCGATGGAGGCAAAATGCTGATGTCCATATACTGTGTGTTATCAATACACGTTAAAGATCCTTAGGTGGAGGAACTTTCTAGAGTCTTCTACTATGGAGTTCCTCATAATCATAGTGCAGCTTTGGCTTGCAAAGTCCCAGCAATTATTTAATACTGCACTACCCAACAATACCATCCGAGACTACACCAAGAAGAGATGAACCAGGAGTTGCTTGCCTTGTGCCCGATTTGTGCCTAAGAGAAAACAAGCCTGCAACACCTTCTTTTAGACGGACCAGCATATCTTCAATGAACAGTGGGACGGTGGTTGGCTCTACCAGGACTGCACCCTGTGCTATAACCACTGCTGGTAGCCCTACTCAACAACTCCACACAAGTGCACTCATCACCGAGAACAAATGCCTGGATTGACTCAAACAGTGGCCACTATAGGACTAAGAGTCATTATAAAGTTTTAGCTTCCTCTTCGTCTCTCACAAGGTGCTCGACGTCACGCCTAATCTAAACGTGTCAGGCCTTAATTCCCTGCATTATGATGTGTTTAGCACTCCGTCAACCCTGTGGTGGTGATGCCATATGTTGCACAATCAATTTTAAGTAACAAACACTAAGAGCTGATTATAGCAACGAAGCAATGATGTGTGACAGACACATTAATTACACAAGAGCGCCTAGGTATGTTATAGCATATAATTTTGATTACAAGTGAAACAAGTGTAGAAAAAAAATTCCGTATAACATTTAGTCAAACATTTTTGTAGATTTGAGACATGGCATGGCTTGGGTATTCCTTAAAACAATGCGAAATTTCTCACATTAGGTGCAAGTTTAGTACAACAGCATTATCTGAAATTCCCAGCAAAACTGATACCATGCTGTTATGTCATCCTTTTTAACAAGCTTTGGCAAAAGCCAGCAAAACAGAAAATTTGTGTCGCTGTGTCAGCACAACTTTCGACCATGCTTCAAAACGAAGACATCAGCGCTGTCAAAAGAAAGCGACCGGCCCCTGTGTCCACAGCCACATCAGTACCATATTATCGTGGAGATATAACCCAGCTAGCACACAAAGGATTTAAGACGTCTTCGAGACGGATATCCGAGACGTTAACGACGTCTCAGAGACAGCACGCGTAAGAAGTTTTGGTCTAGAAGACGTCGTATATCTCGTCTAATGTCCGTCTTGTTGCCCATAAACGAGACGTTTCCTGAACGTCTTTGAAACGTCTTCAAAAAGCTGGTCTTTTCGACGGCTTGGGGGAGCCTCCAATAATCCCATTTACCGGGATTTTTGAATCCGTTTAAAGACTTACCAAAGAGGTCATCAAAAAGCTGGTCTTTTCGACGGCTTGGGGGAGCCTCCAATAATCCCATTTACAGGGATTTCTGAATCCGTTTAAAGACTTACCAAAGACGTCATCAAAAGCTGTTCCTGAAATGTTAGCCGTAATCTGAAAAAGAAGCCGGAAT
>JABSTT010002778.1:0-36149 GCA_013339685.2 Hyalomma asiaticum
GGAGAACATACACAGACAATTCTATAGGGGTCTGTGGACATTGAAAAGTCAACAGAGTTGCCGTTGCACATGCAGAAACAATTCGCAAATAAAAGACATAAGGAGGATGGACACTTCTTGAGTAGAACACACCAGCAAATTTACAGACCGCTACATATGGGTGTGGCTGAAAAAGTTCCTTCCAGCTGTGTCGACATCTATGAAGAAAACACAGGCTGTTGTGTTGAAGACACAATAATGGTGCATTAGGGGTTGCTAACCACAGTTTAGTGGCGCAACAGCAACCGAGGCTATGCTGCAACATGATGATAAAGGTTCACTAGCAGTAGTACACTTCAGTACATAAGGCTTACTTAAAGGATCTGTTAAATATAGATTGCATCATAGGTACAAGTACACTTCCTCCTAAAATGAGCATCGAGTGGTGCGGCACATGCCACTCATATAAGTCATGTGACCCTTGGTTGCACTGTCCTTGCATAGTGAAAACAAAGATTTCCTGAATATGTCATAGCATATGGGATGACTCAAGAAAAACAGCATGAGAAAACAGAGACGCGGAAGACACAGTATACAGGACGAGCGCATGTACAGTGTTTTTTGAGTTTCTGTATTTTCAATCTGTTTTCTCAAGTCAACCATGACCCGACTCACCAGAACCAAAATCCTCCTTCAGCATATGGGAGTTATACACTTACAAAACCCGACTAATACCCCAGTCACACAGGCATAGCAAAGCTCCTTTGAGGTAAAGGAGAATAGCGACTTCGAAGGAACATTAGCTCAAGGGAGCTGAGTCGGTGCTACACAGTTTCCATTGAAGCTTTCAGCAAAAGCCGCAACGTACACTTGGCGCTCCTATCGAGAAAAATAATACGGCTCCTATGCCCCCATAAATTAGTTGTGCGTGCTTTGTTTGCTTTTTGTTATCATTTCTTTTGTTTTTGGACGTATAAAACAGCACCTAAGAGTAACGGAAATAATTCGCCAAACACGGATGTAGTGGTAGAAATGCGCTGCCGTGTACACCGTGTTTTGCCGGCTTCGGCGAAGTACGGCGTCTAATTCGGCAAAATATGCGTGCTTCGATTCCGCTTTTGTTGCTGTTCTTATTGTTTTTCAATCGCAACGTCTCCAAGCATGTGCGACGAGACACTCAGGGTGTGAGGATAAAACATTCATCGCAGCGCCCAGTTTAGCGCCATGTGCCGAATCTTCCGAAGGAAAAAATTGCCGCGTATCTCCGTGATTCGCTGCAAATGTCGTCGAAAGACGATAGCCTTCTACCGGCCGTACTACATGAGTCCCGTTTCGCGTGTTTCTATTTCCCCCGAGGAGTTGCGCAAGCGAGAGGGAAAACGAAGAGACGCGAGGAGAGAAAGGGACCGGCCGGAGTGGCGGGCGGCCGTTGCGCTGCCTTCCGTTTGGCACGAGCATGAGATAAGGGCGCCATCTGGCCATGGTTTCGGGAAACGCAAGAAGCTTGCCTAGTACAGGAAACGTCCGCTTTTGCGCATCCTATCAAGCACTAGGGTCTTTAGAATTACGCATCTATGTATTTTCTACAGGAACACACCGCCTAATACTTACGTATTGATGTTGCGCCTCAGATATGCGTAATATTTGCTTTTTGGCCGACTGTGTTCAGAAGTATGAATGTAGCCACCAGTTCAAGCTGGGTGGTCGTTGAGGAAGGGGTTCACCTTTCGCAGCAGGACAGACGCACAGACAGACAGACCAAAATTTCTGCGTTGAAGTATCCCAAGAAAGACTATCGTCTTTAATAATGCTCTCTGGTATCACCTTACGCCAAAAACAGCATTCAGTTGCTGAGCTGACGTTTGCCCAACAGCTAGAAACACACGGGAACATGACATATGTTCTCGAATTTGCAGTAGAAAAACGCGTCACCGTTGGTGCGAAAAAGATATGCCGAAGACACCCAGGCCCCGCTAACCACACCACCCCAGCAGCTGATCACAACGTCACCGCTATAGTGCACCTGCCCTCAAGCTGTGCGATTTTCGGGCGACATATGACAAACTGTGTCTACCAGTAGAGATTTTTATGGTTTATAACTCCTAAGTTTCCGTGAAAAGTGCTTTTATATTAAATAAAAGTGCGTTGGATTGGCTCCAAGGTAAAACATGTTTTTCTGCCGTCTGCCACCTGCGAACGAGGGTAGTCCTTTAGAGCCTCAAGGGACAAGCGCGGACTCCCTCAGCTCGAAGCTCCTTTCAACTAATGCTCCTTCCGATAAAGATCTATCTTCCGTGCGCCCGTGTGACAGCGCGCCCGCTCCTTTCAAATAAAGAAGCTTTAGTTCAAAGGACCTTGAAAGTGCCGATGTGACAGGGGTATAAGTATACAACGAGAGAAATTGAGCATCTACAAATCATGAGGCCCTACCTCTGTGGCCGCCGATTCAATGTCATCACGGAACTTTGTGCATGATGCTGGCTCCCATCTTGGAAAGATCTCTGGCTGTCTTGTTTATTGGGCAGTTCACCTGCAGGACTACAACACCATGTTCTGTACTGCACAGGATGCTAGCACTCTGATGCCGGTACTTTCTCACACTCTCCCTTGTATAACGACAATGCCTGCTGCTCGGTATATAAGCTACCAATTTATCCCATCTACCTTGATGCCATTGCTTCTGAACAGCTCAAGGACCAGCGGATTAAAGATTTCCCTTGTGATCCACCAACTCAAACAACCACTCTCAGATTGCGCCGTCAAGATCACCATTTCGAAATCTGCGATGACCTGATGCACCAGTGCAATTGTTATTTGACAGCCACATTGGTAGTTACGTTGAACTAGCTGTCTGTATTCCAGAATATGTGCATCCTTCAAGTCTTAATAGCACCTTTGACAGTGGTACTACTGGCAAGTTATATAAATTAAGCTACGTTCAGGAGTTTGTCATCATTGCCCCAATCAACATTGCAGAGAGTCCTGCCTGCACCTCTTGACATGTAGCCTCCAAACTCCACCTTGCCTTACCTGGCCACAGAGGTGCACGGAAGGGTCCTCCCCACTGTGTACAGCAGTCCAAATGCCACCCACCGCTCTAACGGATCCCTTAAACACTTAAACGCATGCCTGAAGAACTAAAGCTGGCATCTGCATGCATGTAATAGCTCCCACAGCTGCACGCAAAAAAAAACTACGGAGAATATTTGTAGTCTTTGCAGAAACGCCTATTCTTTAATCCATTTTGTACCAATGGTGGACATTTTTGCCTTCTCACAAAATGTCACCACTCAAGAATTTCTAGGGAGAACCCTGGTGCATCGGCATATTGGCATGGGCCCGTTCTCCCGACAATGGCTAATAACTGTCGAGCCGTTATGATAGCTGACCACATCATGCAGCATGCCAAAACTGCTGCCCCCCTGGCAGCTGCAGTGCTGTCCCCTTCCTGCTTTGCACACTCATTCTTCATCACAGTACACCCCAGAAGCACTTCAGTGACCATGGAGTCACTTCTTATGCTCAGTCGTCATAACTGTCTTCAAAGAGTTCCATATCATTCATCGCGCACCTACTACATACTCTCACTAAAACAATGACCTTACCGAACCCTTTAACTATAGGCTTGGTACCATGCTTTTCATGTGTGTCACCCCTCAACAAACAAATTCGAACACTGTTCTGCCACATGAACAGACATCCGATTCAATAATATTGTTGCATTACACTAGAGGACACTCAACTCACAGCATGGTGGAGGAATATCACAGGTGTCTCAATGGCAACGCCTCACCGTGCTGCGAGCGTGTTAACAACATGCGTGCATTTAAAGCATCCTCCGAGGAGCTGAATGTTGGGGGCCATCATTCGCGACCTTCACCTGAAGGGGCTCCAAATGAAAGTTTTTCTGGGCTTCATGCTGACCCGCGCATGTTGCTTTTCAAGGTTTTTCATGGTCGGTTTATGGGCCTGTGATGGGGTAGAAGTGTTTCATCCCGCAGTGCAAAACCATGTACAACTTGTGTTGTGAGAAGTACTCATTTCCTGCTCCATAAGACAATGTGCATCTCGAACTCTGACAACATGCCATACAAAGGCAAAATCAGCTACTTCAATTAACAGTGTTTGTGAGAGACATTTCGAGCCCTATCTCGTTGCTAAATGCTGTCAAAGGGTGCATTAAAGATGCCAACAAAGCCGACAGTATGCCAACATGGCTACTGATGTGTCTCCTGATACATATCCATAGCCCATCAGCATATGCTTCCCTCGGAGACAGCAGTGTCCTACCTCTCCGTTGTGCAACAATTGTGCGAAAGTAGCTAAGCATGTTGTGCATTAAGTGCGTCTTTGACACAAGATCCTTTGCGGCATTCCAGAAAAAGATGACAGTGAAAGACAAGTTTCAGCAATAGGGTATACTTGGATTTGATGAGATGAAAGCGTGAAAAGAAATTAGGCTCCATGACGAGACAATGACCTACAGTGGATTCAGTGACTTAGGGAGCACTACAACTACGAGCAGTGATCTTCTGGACCACGGGCTTGTTTTCACTTTGCCCTCCTTCAGCGACCACTGTACCTAGCGTACATAGCTGTTTTTGCAAGGGCTGACGAAAGGAAGGGTCCTTTTCTTAAGGGCTATTTCTGCTGAAGGAGATGGTTGCTTTTATTGGTGCGATTTTGTGTGATTAGGCTGGCACCAATAGTCTCTTCTACAAGGAAAGAATTTGGGGTGAGTGAAGTATTGGAGAACACTAAGTGCTTCTTTGTATATCCTGTTGATGATAAGTGAAAGTTCGTTTTGTTTTTTCCAATTCACACGATAATCATAGTGTCCCAAACCAGCTGTATTAACAAAAATTGTGAAACCCATAAGCTAACGTAAATGTTAGTAATTGTTAGTAATTGTCATGACATGACTTTGTAAAATGTGCGAGTTACTTGCACTACTGCGTGGCCTCCCTTGTTGTGTTGCGCCATTTGACATAGATGCACCATAAAAATTCTTCGATGAAGGCACCATTACAATTGAGAATTGAGCTATCCGGTGATGGTTCACCTTGAGGTGGGTGCAGCGCTACATGAAACAAGGACGCACATGTCCTGTGCGTCATCTTCTTTGTATTTCATGTAGCGCTGTGTCCAGCTCAGGATGAAGAACGCAACAGGATATATGCAAGGTGGCCAAGTGCGTAGCTGCGCCCTCGAAAAGGAGGTCACAGGTGCGATTCCCCGGTCAATGAAGGTTTTTTTTCTCACAGCCAGTGCCGTTTTTTTCGCTCACAACCAATGATCCCGACACCAACGCCAACACCGAGAATGGAATTTCTGCGAAAAGAGCTCTTGAACGCTCTCGTGTTAAAGGTGTTGCGGATAGGTGGTGAAATGGCGCACTGGGCACCACTCCAAGAAGCTATTGCTTCAAAAGATTGCTTCAATAGATGTTGGGTTGCGAAGGCGACCTGCTAATAAAACGATAAACTCCTGGCTTTTGGATGTCGATGAAATCAGGAAGAAACGTGTTGTTTTATTTTATTTTGCATTTTCCTTGTTTACTCATTTTTCTTTTTACAGTATGGGAAGTAAATAGTGAGAGATGCCTTCCGCTGTGCCGAGCCAGAGACCTTTCATTTCTTTGTGCCAGACGGAACACACCGTGTTGCACAGTAACCACAAGTGTATGATACAATGCAAATATATCCAGAAATGAGCGATGCCGCTGTTTGTTTTTTCGGCTCCCAGAGTCGTAAAGTCAATGTAAAACAGTTCTCAAAGGGCCTGCTCACAGCTGAGCATTATTATAATGGATAAAGGATGCACAAATGGATACAAAGATCTTATCGATAAACAAAACGAGCATTTGAAGCAGACCTCCCATGGGGCACGCTGAATGGATGGCCTCCTACATGGTGCGCTGCCTGTTGGAAATTGCTAGAAGCACACATGAAACCGGTATGCTGAGCCTTACGCCGTTAAGACACCTCTCATATTCCTCCACCGTGACATACAGTGACTGCAGTGGAGCTTATGCTTATGTAATGGAGGTTACATATGTAACAATATGTGCCACAGAGCATTTTAAACACAAATAAAAATGTTAAACCCGATGAACCAATATCACGCTGACATAGCATAAAGTGGCACATGAGCACTAATGGCTCCTCCTGTAGGAGAACAGCTCAGATGTGTGTCTTGAACACATCAGTCATGTTGCCCGACGCACTTTCACATATCCACTAGCCCCCTATCTTAAGTTTATCATGCTGACCCTCTAAAGGACAGTGAACCGGAGAACAACTCTTCCTATGTAAGTAAATTACTCTTTCACAATACCACGGAGAATGTGTCGTGTGGTGTGAGAAAATACACACCAGACGATACATTCCGATGGCTGTTGCTAAGGTCTGTATAATTTTTTATCGGTAAAAATTATTTAACTTGCACCTTAATTGCGACTGAGGCTTAATATAGCGAGTTCCAATAAGTTCTATTCAGACAATGCGGCTAAATTTTAAAAAGGATGAAATTCTTAATGTCTTAGTATTAAACTCCGATTAGCCTTTAACATTCTAAATGCACCTACAATGGCAATGTTAACTGAGTTCTCAGGGAAGTTCGTAATGGTTGTGATGCGGGCTTGATGATGCATAATGTGAAACAGCGCAAATATGGGACGAACGTAAGAAAGAGGTGCTCGTGTCTTTTTACTTGCGTTCATGCCATCGTTGCACTGTTTCACATTATTCTCAAGGAATATTTTAGCAGTCTACAGCAATTGTCAGTTTAACTTTGGTGTCAGTTTAAGACGTCATTCATGGCTGCCTGCACTGTTTTGGTGTAGATTATATTCAAGAACAAATTACAGCAAAACTGGAAAATGTACTAGTTTGATCCAACTGAGGGAAAAAAATAAAAGGGGGGAAGGGGATTGTTGTGCGACAGCAACTACGTAAATTAATTGCAACAGTTCCGGACATTGAGAATTTGTTGAAACTAACGAAAAAGCCTACTATTTACACAATCCGTCATGTACACTTCACGTGCGTACAAATCAACTACGGTACATAAATGAATTTCATCTTTCAATATCCATTTACATACCTTCAGCTGTTGTGATGATCCCTGTTTTTCGGTAATTTTTAAGGGAAGACGCTCGAGCAAGTTGGCAGGCATCGATCTGTTAAACTGGCAGCTTTTTCTCTCTCTTTTCTGTGTGTGTTATGACGTAAAAACTCATATCGGATACTGATGTCCCCGCACTTCTGGGTGATGATGCGGTGATAAAGCCTGTAGGACTCGTGCGTTTTCAACGGATCTGCAATTTTCGTGTTCGTCAAATAACAGCGCAAAAAACATATCAGATCGGTGTCACAGAGGCATTTTAGATCGCTATGAAGAGGCGATCGGGATTTTCTCGAGTGGTATGCAGTGGCCGCTAGCTAGCCTACCACGCAATCGCGACACAGTGAGTGTGCAAGTGCATGTTAGCGTTCTAAATGTGCGTTTAACAGAGCAATGCTACATAACTTTACGGCACGCTTCAAGAGGAAATGAAAACTTACCAGTCACATCCAGCACTCGTGTTCTCATCGCCGTTCCACCACACCTCGTATGGGACGGTCCGACGGTTCGACCGAAATACGTTCGATTTGCCGGATCTTCCACTGCAGACATTCTCAGTTTCAGTTTCAGTTTCAGGTTATTAGTAATATAAGCATTAGTTACATAAAACTTGTATACGGATGAGGGTCCCAGAGTATGAATACTGAAAACGGGACCCTCAGTTAAAAACTAGAACAAAAGTGATACAAAGCTATTGGCAGAAGATGAGCAGGTGGTATTACTAATTATATATAAGACAAAACAAACAGCAACATGCCAGAATAGTTGGAATACAAAATCAGATAAGCAATACAATAAAATAAAAAGCAAAATGCGGAATATAATATACAAGCAATGCAACGCAAAGTCAAATACAACACAGAACAATACAAAATAGAGGAGAAAAAGTGCACGAAAGAAATGAAAACAACTTATCCAGGAAACAAAGATAAACGCAAATAAAATAAATGCGGACAAATGAAAAAAATACTTTATACAATAACTAAGATGAGCAATCAACATTTAAAAGGAAAGATTTTATTGATGATTTGAAAAGTGAAAATGTGTGCACAGATTTAATTTCAACAGGTAAACTATTCCAAAATTGAATGGTAGAGAATTTAGATGCTTTCTTACCGTATTTAGTGCGAATGACTGGTAGCAAATAATTATGATTTGAAGCAAACCTGGTGGGGTTAGTATTCTTGAGGGAGCTACGTTCAATATATTGAAAGGAGAGCTGGGAATTGAGCAACTTATAAAATATTACACCTATATTGTATTGAAATAACCTTTTAACTGATAGAATTTTATGCTGATTAAGCAGGCTGAAGGCGTTTGAACGCGAGGAACTGTAACTTAATATGCGTAATGCTTGATTTTGTATATGCTAGATGGAATGAAGATAACAATCATGTGTATTACCCCAAGCGATTACGCCATAGTTAATATGAGAATGGATAAATGCAAAGTAAAGTGAAAGCAATGCAGGAGGTGAAAAATACTGGCGTGCCTTGATGAGCGCGCGGATACCGAAGGCCGACTTCTTTTTAATATGATTGATGTGAAGATGAAACTTCAGATGGTTGTCCAATATCACACCTAAAAAAACCACTGCAGACATTCTCGATCACCGTAGCAGTCAAATTAACCACGTAATCTCCAAAAACAAGCACACCGATAACCGACACAACGAAAAAGCAACCGGCACGAATGCAGCCTCTGCGGGCTACGGATACGGATTCACATACGACTTCGACAGGAGTAGATTAAAACATGTCGGTGAATGCTGGCCACGTTGACGTCCCAGTACACGGAAGCACAGCCTTTGAGAGTTGTAAGCGTGTATGTGCACAGCACTTGTCAGGTCCCAAACAAAACAAAAATAATAAAGAGGTAACATACTATTAGAAAAGTACGTATCTTACTATTTGCGATGAGGTTTGGAAGTTCATTTACGCACACTTTATTTGTCGTCTGCTACACCCCGGCTCACTGTGTGCTCGCTTTCAGCACCATGCCTCAATTTTATAAATGCCGACGCTAGAAGGTCAAAGAGATTGATATAATTGATATCGTCAGTACAGGCAGTGTCTCCTTTGGTACAGGTGAAGGAAGAACACGCTCCCGTCACTCAGAAGTGTGACACGTTGGGTCACCCCAGGTCGTGTAGTCTTGCCACAGTTGTCTTATTTTTACGTACTACAAACGGTGAAAATTTCGTTCCTATCAGAGGATGTTGTCTGTACCGATGTCCCACGTCATTCGCAATCTGCTTACTGATCAACCACATGAAATGTCTGCGGGCAACGGACGCTGCACACTCACCACAGAGCGCAGGCACTGCCCAATGCTGCGGCGAATATTCAAAAAGCAAACTCATCGTGTGTGTCACTGCCCCAGAATACTCATACTGTCCATGTCATGCGGCAATATAGTGTTCTTGAATATACCGTAAAACTGCTGCGTAAATTCTAATAGCGAACAGATCATTCGGCAACTGCACTTGCCGAACGATCGTTAGGGCTATGACGACAGCTTTCATAGCTTACTTGCGTGTTTCTGTACGCTTCGCCAGCTTCATTGTCTTCTCCCAAAGTACATTAGAATGCTACGTGCCGCCTCGACTACAGCGTGTAAACAAATAAATCTTATTAAGTTTGTCCGCGCCGACGTACGTACGCGACCCAAATGTACTAAATGAAACAGGACGTGTAAATTCATGAGATGCTCGATATAACTATGTCATGTCGCCAGAAATTTCGCCACTAAAGGTGATGTGGGCACTGGTACCTGTATTAGAAGCACTATCACGCCGATACAACGCAAACTGAAGACGGTGAAAGGAGCCTACACATGGAAAGTGCATACATGCAGTACTTAGCCCTAAATTGTCGCAGGTTACTGTTGTATGCGCACCGCGAGCGACACAGCTTTGATTGCTTTCCGTTGCCTCTGTACGCAACACAAGACAGCGCCATGTAAAAACTCAAGCTGCCTTTACAAAGCGATTGAATTAACTCGGTCGCGCAGTGCGAAAGCCCCGTCCCCAACGCTGTTTTGATGCGCCTGCTTTGACAGTAGCACCAGTCAAGTGCAGTCTAGTGCCGCACTATCTCCAGCATTGGCACACTTCCCACAGAGTGGTCCTCCTGGAAGCAATGCAAAGCCAAACTAGGCCTATATTGCGGAGATTCATTTAGCAAAAAATGTTTTGATCTCAAGGCAGCCCCCCTTGAAACTGACGCCCAGGCGTTATGACAGATTCAAACATGATGAGCGCTTTGGTTAAAGATAGTTGGGTTCATTAAAGATAGTTGGGGAGGTTGGGTTCATTTCCATACACTATATTATAAATTGTACGCTGGAACTAATGAATTAATTGACCTTTTGGTGCATGGTTGAAAGCGACACCCAGAGTAATGAATCTACGCTGTTTTCCCTGTTTCCACTGACGGGATGCTAGCAAACCTTGCAGCAGTACCATGATCTTGCTGACCTTATGGAGGAAATTAGGAAATGATTGGCAGCAGCCTCACCCCCACCAAAAGACCCATCATAAATTTGCATGCTGATTGAGTTACTCGAGTGTTCTTGAATGTTTCATAAACTTTGGAGCTGAATAATGTAGCCACACCTTGTTGAAAGTGCAGTACCTGGGGTGATGCATTCAGTTATGCTATATACAATATAATGCATTGTGTAGAAACACGGTGGCACTTATGGCCCTAACCTCATCGCTTTCTTTCTTTCAGAGACAATGGGCCTAAATAAGTAATCACTTTTTCCAGGGCTTCTGCTTTCTCCACAGATTAAGCTTATAGTGTCCTCTGCAGAACGCGGTGAGGTTGTGAAGCAGTGCCAATAAAAAATTAAACTACTTCCATGGTAAAATGCACTCGACAACAGCAACGGATAGGTTCAAAGGCGCTTAATGGTGTATGTCCAAACTAGAAGAGAAGCTCAGGGACAGGTGGAGGCTTCAAATGATGAACAGATCGCTAGAGACGAAGTAGAACAGGGAATGTTGCTGAAGCCAACATGTCGACAAGTGAACAAGCCTTCGTCAGGTGGCAGCTGCCAACCACCCAAAACTTGAATTGAGATGACCCCACTGGCGGAAAGATTGTGTGTTGCATTGGCTCAAACGACGCCACTTTTCCTCAATAAACACGGGTTTATGTTTTTATTTCTTCATGCAAAGTCACGAAAACTGACGTTTGGTAACTCGAGCGGCAAACATACGAACTAGAGTTAGGGTGCGGTCACGTTACCTTCTACAAATTTACGCAATATTTTATCTGCTTATTAATATCGGACCGCATGAAACGTTTGATATTATAAGCTTTTTGTCACTTACAATGTGCAGATAACCCTTCGTTTGTAGCGCACGTTGCCACTGCACGCTTCTGCCGTCACGTGCGAAAGCGTGGTTTCGGATCTAGTTGGCCTGGGTTGGCACGGCCATGGCCAGAGTGGCGGCGCCGGAGCCCGGCCATTCATGAAGTAGGCGCGGACATGCGAAAGAACAACTTGCAAATACCTGGCCAGCTCGTCGCACCGTCTTTTTATTTCGAAAAGTAGTCGAACAGGTCAAAGTGGGGGTGGTTAATGCCAGCTACACACTCACTCCTGCGAAAGCAGAACGATGTCCGGAAGCGAGGCGGATTATCGGCATCGCGATCACCTTTCAACGTTGCTAGAGTGCGCACTCTGCCTTTTTTAGAGGCTTCTCAGATCGAAAAATTCTGCGTGCCAAATATCCACGCGCTTTTGAAAGTAACCGCTGCAGGTGAAAACAGTGGGCGAGCTTTCCATTCCGCCATAAAAAGAAGGGTCCTTAAAAATCATTTGTCAGTCCCTTTAATGGTGTATGTGTATTTTGACTCAGCTTCTTCAGTGCATGCTATACCTTCTTTGGCAAGGACTTGGCATCAGTGCGCACTCTTTCAGAGAGATGTTCTTTCAGCGACTGCGTCCCTTTTAGGTTGAATATTTCCGAGAATGTAGACAAAATTATGGAGGTTGGTGTTTCAATAGTGCGTCCATAGACGGCTGTTCTCATGCTGATTTTATTGCCCCACCATCCCTGGAAGAATGTCCCCAGTTCACGATTCTGTCAAATGGAAATTTCACAGAAGTCAACTGGCTGGAGTTTATTTGATAACCTCCTAGCACCTTCTCCACAAATCTTGATTTATTATGAGCAACTGCCCAGTTTCTTCTTGCTCGTCTCACTTTGGCTAGGAACGCCTTTTCCTTCCTTTCATTACATTTCGTAGTTCAGCTGCCTGACACAATCAAAAGAAGACGTCTTTTGTACACAGTGTACGTTGACATTGTGGAACATAGGTACCCTCCTTGGAGAGTGCACAGGTTGATAAGAAATTACTTGCTAAGCTTTGAAAAATTAGTGTCCATTTCTCTGAACATTTTTGGCAATCAGAGAGGCATGTGCTGGTTGATATCACCAGAATAAGTGCACTCAACGTAATAAAGACTGAACCAAAATAACACAAGGTTTACAAAGTGGTGCACCAAGAGGGGTGGTTTCAGGTGTTGTAACCCCAACTTTTCCCCCTCACTTCTCGACACAGTCCCTACCCTCCCCATGGGACAGCCCCACTGTCTTTTTGCTAAGAGTCCAATGTGTTCCTTGAAGGGTTCTGTTGACATTGTAATTGTAATTCATGAGGTGGGTTACAGATTTATACTTTGGCAACACTCACTGGAAGCATAAGATGTTAATCTGCTCTGATAATTTAGAACGTACCCAGGTCAATTTTTTATACAAATGGCTTCACACGACTGCAAACCGGCTGGTATGTCAGCACCCTTATCACTACAATGATGGATGGAATTGGCTTTTTCTTTCAATTAAAAAAGAAAAAAGCCAATTTCGCATCTCGTTGCAGTGGTAAGGGTGCCGACATGCCGGTCAATTTGCAACCATGCAAAGCTATTAGTGTGTGCCAAAGAGGTTGTGCACTTCCTTGCAGAAAGGCTTCTTGGCCCTGCAAAGTCCCGTCATGATATTTGGGCAATATGCTGATGAAATAATAATAATAATAATAACAGTGGAGATATTATAATTACTTGCCTTTATTTTGCTCTGGGAATCCTCCACCTGAAGCAAGGAAATTGCATATTTTAATACGTGTCTGCCTCCCCCCCCCTTCATTTTGCCAAAATGTAAGCCTTTTGAAAATCCTTGGTTCTGGTGTTCAAATTGGTATAGCGGATAGAGATGGGCTATCTCCCGTAGTGGAAATGGCTCTGACGGGTATCTCACTTCTCACTGTTGTGGAAGGAGTAACATATGCATAAATTGCTTGCTGGTGCAAGTGGCCCTTCATAGCACCTTGTATACAGAGCTCGCAGAATGGAACACAACATGCAAAAATTGAATTACATCAAGAAAATGTACAATTGCTCAAGATTACCACATTATGTTGTTATGGATCTCAGGATATATAGGTGACGTTGGTTCTGGCATACCTATGCGAGCTAATATTACATTATTTCCATGACATACACTGATGCATATACCATCTGATATGGAGCTGTACAGGACTGCATTGGGAGCACTCTTGTGAGCTGCTGTGCCTCAACCAATTATGACAGTTGGATACACTATAAAACAAATTTCAAAAAATGCAAAACAGTGTTTCAGTTCATACACAACACTGGTCTTACATTACATATCTAACACACACACATTATCAATTGTGCCTTAAGAGCAAGTCCATTAAAAACAACTGATGGGGCAATAACTGAAGACTGCAGAAAGAGAAGCACATGCAATGCTTAGGCCTAAATTAATGTTCCATTCACATCTGTGAGTCCTGTACACTATATAGCTAGTTCTTCTCTCTATATAATCACTGGAAAATGTTCTTAACCATATATCTGCAGTAAGCCTCATGCAACCAAGCTACTGGCTTTGTTGCTACATAAGCATACAAAATCAGCTGCTTAAAACTAAGCACAATGTCTCCTTTGTCAACTTTGCTGCTGCTGCAACATGCAGTGGAAGTGGGTTGCTGAAGGTTTAGCTTCACAGTTCAGGCTCAATCTTACAAACAGTAAACAACAGCGAAGGGACATGAGCTGAATATTGAAACTCTTATCTGTACATCTGTTACAGACATTTTGTAATGCAAACATAATATTTCTTGTTCTGTTACTTGGTGTGGGCACATCCACTTACATAGTGTATTAGTTGTAGAGCTTCTCCTGAGGGAATGTCAACATTAATGTGGTACTATATACTACAGTACTACTCAGCCTATTTAAGTGACCTATAACGTCCCTTTTGTTTTTGTTCAGCGTGCCCATTGTCCTCCTCTCTCTTTGATTTCTTCTATAAATTAACCTTCCTAATTCTGATGTCATATTTTTGTACGAAATCTATGTGTGGGGCCTTGTTATTTTATCTTTAATTTTTTGGTGGCCTGATTCCTTTCATCATTTCAGCCTGTAATTAATGGACTTAAAAATCTTGCCTCTTCTTTGTGTTTTTGAAGCTGCATATGGTTTTTGATGGACTTTAATATACGCGGATGTACATGCAAAACTCATTCTAAGTTAATTGGCTTTTTTTCCAAGTTGTTGCGCGTATAATGGACAATCACAGGAAGAACAGCAAGGCAGGCAGACAGAGCGCAAAAAAATCATGCACCAACTCGCCCAGCAAGAAGTTCTTCTAAGTTAATTGGCCCAGTAAAGATTTTAACTCTGGCTGCTTTCTAGGCAAGCAAGACAGCATGTGAGAATCTTCTACGTTACATATGACTTCCTAAATTTAAGAGCGCAAACACACACTGACACACACCGACATACATTAAAAAAATATAGACATCACTCAGCGCTCACTTCCATCTGTGTAATGCTCATATGTACGTCCTTATTTATGCATGTTCAATAACAGGGTCAACATAGATGCCACAGTGTAATCACACAGGAAGGATATCACACAGGCCATGCTCGTCATAATCTTAAATGTAGAAAGGAGACCTCCACAGAGAATAAAGAAATTGCAGGCTGTGATATCCACGCTGTGTGATTAGACTGTGGCATCTATGTCGACACTGTCATTGCTCATGCATAAATGAGGACCTACATGTGAGCATTAAAAAGTTGCAAGTGAGCACTGAGTGGTGTCTATACTTTTTCTGTGTGTGTTGGTGTGTGTGTGTGTGTGGTTTGTACTCTTAAATTTATGAAGTCATGTCTCCCCAACTAGCCCAACAACAAGTTCTACTGAATTCCAAGTGACCGGTGCGTGAAGTTTAGGTAACCATATAAAGGAAGCCTGTCTAGTTGAGAGACATTGTGATAAAAGGTATAAGGTACACCAACAACAAAAGAACGAGATGTTTCAGCTGCCCAGGTGGGAGCGTTTTTCACAGTGAAAATAAAAATGCGTGAAATGAAGCTTATGTAAGTGTGCATTGTACATTGTTTAATATGGTCATGAGTATCTTAGTTGTCGTGTTCGTTAGCAGAAAAAGCTCCACCTGTCTGGGTAGTTCGTCAAGCACATCAAAGGTGTTCAATGTCTAACTAATAAGAGGGACAACAAAAGACGGACAAGCAGCGACTTACAACCAAATTTCCTTACCAAATATGGTAAAACATACAAAAATGAGAAAAGAGAGGCATCTGTTATCAGAAACCAACCAGATGAAATGTCCCTTGTTTAACTGTACTCCCATAAAATTTATAGGTAAACTGAAGTAAATTAGCCTGTAGTTTGCACCTACCTCCAAGGAAGTAAACAGTGCATATACCTAATTGTCGTCTTCCTTCACTGCTTCAATTGTTACCTGCACTGATTACATGCTTCAAGCACATTTGGCAAGAGAGCTCGCACACAGTCCAAAAGAAGCATGTACGTTCTCACTTTGAAAAAAAAACAGCAATAACAACAAAGAAAGGCAGATAATCAGAATATGTATTAAAAGATTATGTAATGTCCTGAAATACACAAAAATGAGACAAATAGCAGTTCATAGCAGGAGATTGTTATATGTTACACAGGCAATTTCCATTTTTGCATCTGAAAGAGAATGAAAGCAGTGGTATATATTCATTGACCACACAACGTTGGTATCTGCATTCTGTTATATGTCGTGTTACATATTTCGTACAACAATAAATGTGGATATACATGGAGGCACGGACGTAGAGTGTTCAGGAGCAGGACAGACCAATGAGCCACGGCCCAGGTTATAGATGTCCCATGCAAAATGTCTGACGTTCACAAAGGAACAGAAGGGATTTAGAGATGAAAGCAGCAGAGGACTTAAGAAGAGAGATACTGGTAACAAGATTGTTGCACCATTCCTCGATGCTTCTTGTAAGACCCTTCCTTATTATGACAAACATTACCTCAACCAACGGCAAAGCCCTCGAGCATCTGCGGAAGCTGTACTTTTAAAATTTGAGCTGTGGCAGTGGTACATCAGTCTGGCTTGGCGGACCTGGCTCTTCAGCGCGTTGTTTCACACAAGTGCTCCATATTATGAATGTGAAATTCCTTTGCAGGACACTGTGTGCTGCTTGAACCACATACCATCTATCAACAGTTACGGTGCATATGACCCACCTCTACTCTTCACTGGCCGACCTCTGATGCATACGTGCTTTGTCCTTCTTTTAAGCGAAGCAAATAATGCGATTGTTTATCATCGCAAAATATTGTTCTTTGCCTCTTCACCTTTCTTTTTACCTCACAGCAACTGTTACAGGTTGCAGAAGCTCTAATATGCTGTTACTAGAGTCATTAGTACAGCAATGTGCATTTTGATGATGCTGGACTGACATTCAGTTCTTGTAATAGCATGCTTCTATAATGAAGTGCCACTTCTAAACGTAGGAGGCTGTCTTCAGCTTTCTTGAGCACCACTGTTGAAGTTGTTTCTTTTGAATGTATCTGTCCTGGACTTAGTGTTTTGCATTGGAAGTTACAACTTTACGGATCATTTGGCGGTGAATTGTGGTTCATTGTAGTTAATCAGAATGTTTGGTACCACGTGCCCTGCAAGGGGGGCCTTTGCCTCAGTATTACTTTGACTTAGTGGGCTTGAAGTGGTTGACATGCTAAAAGATGCTGTAGCAATCAAATGTGACCAAGAAAACTCTTTCCTTTCGATTTTTATACATCGAATATAAGTTGTTCCCCTATTTATGCACATTTGTCCTAGATAGAGAGAAAGTGAGTACACCCATGGCTCAGGGTGAACATGATTATGGCATAGTAGAGCAGTTTGGGCTTGAAGGTAGCCTAATTATACAAGGAATAGTGCGCACAAAGACTGGGACGAAGGGAGCAAGATGAGACAAGTGCTAACTTTCAACAAATATTTTTCATGTTGATTGAACGTTAGAACTTGTGTCATCTTGCTCCCTTCATCCTAGTCTTTGTGTGTGCTATGCCTCGTATGATTTTGACATACTTCGTCGTTAATCATGAAACACTTCAGTTTTATGCATTTATTTTTAGTGAAACGATTGACGACCACAAGGTAGACTGTACTCCAATATCCAGGATGCCATGAGCTGTGTTTAAGTTAACGCTTCACCTTAAAGAGACACTGGGGCAATTATACCAATTAAAAAAGAGCTTGTTAATTCTCAAGAGCTCATTCATCCCTTCAGTTAAAGTATATGGGCATGTCTTGCAGTGGCTGATATTGTACCCAGCTTGGCAAGTTGATTACTTTCATGCATTCCCTGAAGTGTGTAAATAACCAACGGTAAATCACAGACTGAATCTTTGTTTCAATACCGTGCGAAGTTTTCTGCTGATAATTGACTTTAACTGGCTGAGTTAAATTGTTTCATCCTTGCAGTATGCTGCCACACCAGATACTTACTTGCTGCTTTTAGAAACTGCTGTGAAGTGGTTCTGCTTCTTGCATGCGCTCTGTTTCAAAGCTTCACAAGCTTATTTGTTATGCTCGTATTGCTACCACTGCAATGTGTGAATTTGGTGGTGTTCTTTTTTACAGCGTCGTGTTCACTCCATATACTCACAGACGGTCGATCTTTTCTAGAGAGGCCATTGGAAATGTTTTATTTTGTGGTGCAGCTGACCATTCACACTGAGGTATATACAAAATAAAGCAAACAAGCGTTGAAAGGAAGTGCAGTAGACGGAGGGCTACAGCCGGGGATTGCCTAAAGAAAGTTTAATTTATTCCTGGGGGTCTGGGGGGGGGGGGAGAGAGAGGGGTATCGCCTAGGCTGAGCGAGAGGCATTAGCACGCCCGGAACAGAGCAGGGTGCGATTGAACGCCCGCGCACGTGTCTCCGGCTGATGCACTGAAATTTCGGGGCGAGCGCGCGACCGTAACTGCCATGGCCTAGGTGGATATGACAATGTATACATGGCAGGCGCACCGCACCCACTCGTTTGCGCGATATATCACATTAGTACTCATGTCTTTTTTTTAATAAGGGAGACGCCAAGTTTTCAGATGGTTTGGATCCTCCGAGCTTGTTGAATGTCTGAGTGTGGACTGTAGGGCCGCAACGGCCGTAACTGCTCGGTTCGTGCGGCCGTGCAGGGCTTGCGTCGTTGCATAAAAAAAACGTTCCAGCGATCGACAATAACACGCCGTCGTCAGTGCTGGACAGTTTCACTCTGATAGATGGGAGGCACCCCGAAGCTTGCCTGAAAGCGGACATGCGACCCACGACTGATAAAAAACGAAGAGCCATGCAGAGGTGCAAGCTGCGCTTTATAAAACCATCGCCACGTCTTTCCTTCGTCAATGCCGACTTTCCTTGCGCATCGATCCTTTATGGGCATTCCGTCTGTCGGGTATCTGACGTTTTATATTCGCTTTTGCGATAATGAACGCTCAAGCGACAGATTTACAAGCCGAGGTGCCCACACACACGGGGCCGGCTCATCGTGAGCGCCATTTTCATGACCGCTGTCGGTGCAGTAAGTTCTCATCGGAAGCGATTTCGTTGCTGCAAACAGCATCGTCATCGGTGCTGCAAAGCTGCAAACAAAAATTTTGCCTTGCAAATAGCGCGGTAGTGGTCTCGGAGAGCGGCAAACAGAAATGTTGTCGGTGCACACAGCAAAGTTATCGGTGTAGGGCGGCGTCAAGCAGAAACTTTGTCGGTGTCGGAGAGCTGCAAACAGAATCGCTGTCGTTGCAAACATGACCTTTGTCGGTGTTGGAGAACTGCACATAGAATCGCTGTCGCTGCAAACAGCAATCTTATCGGTATCGGAGGGCGGCAAACAGGAATCGTGCCGCTGCAAATAAAAATGTTGTCGGTCCGACACAACTGCTCTGTCGGTTTTTTTTAACTGGGAAGTGAGCACATGTGGGACGCTTCAATGAAGTTGAGTCACGTCGCGTTTTACCTCGCCGATGTCGCTCAGCTGTGGTATAACAACCACACGACCGCTATTCCAACTTGGCCTGTGTTTAAGACTTCCATTACGGACGTCCTTGGCCGGCCTACGGCGCGCAAGCTTCGCGCAGAGCAGACCTTGCGTCAACGTGCTCAGCAATCAGGAGAAAACTTCACGAGCTACATCGAGGATGTGCTCAACCTGTGCAGCCGTGTGAGCTCCACGATGACTGAGGACGAGAAGATCAAGCACATTCTGAAAGGCATCGAGGATGACGCCTTTCAGATGCTTCTCCCAAAAAATCCTGCCACAGTGGGCGCCCTCATCTCATTGTGTCGAGCTTTGGCGACTTGCATAAGCAGCGCGCAATCGCCCGCCAAGCCCTCACAATTCCTGGTGCGCATTCTAGTTTGTCAAGTTCGCAGCCGGCCCCCCACCCCGCCGATCAACAACCGCTGCTATCCACAATCCTGGATTTCATCCGTAAAGAGGTAGCTCGTCAGCTCTCCTTACTACCTCTCACGCACGTGCCTACACCGTCTTTGGCTCCGGACTTTCAACAGGACTCGTGGCGGACGTCAGACAACAAGCCTATCTGCTACGCCTGTGGTGTCGCTGGGCACGTCACCCGCTTCTGTCGCCAGTATCCCCCTTGCCCGTACGACACATTTGCCGAGCCTGTTCCTCCGCCGTTCTGTACGCCACCAAGGTACACCACGGATGATCGTCCACCCTATTCAAACCGTCGCTCTCCATCCTCTCAACGACGCTCGCTATCACCGATGCGTCGCCGTCCAACTACGGAAAAGGGAAACTTATTGCTGCAGTTCCGGAGGCAAGAACTACACGCGACGCGAACAATCAAAGGCCTCCATCTCTTTCGCCGCGAAACGTAATCGATGTGAACATTGAAGGAACTGCCGCAATAGCGCTTAATGACACAGGGGCCGCCGTTTCAGTAATTTGTGGAAATCTCTGTCCGTAGGATAACGAAATTGACCTATGTCGGTTCCAGGACTAGTGCTCCGCACTGCAAGCTCACAGTGCATTTCTCCTACTGTCATGTGCACCGCGCGCGTCGATATCCAAGACGTACTTTACGTGATAGAGTTCTATGTGCTGCCGTCATGCTCCCACGACATTATTCTCGGATAGGACTTTCTCTCACGTCATCGTGCCGTCATAGACTGTTCTCGGGCGGAAGTGGCTCTTACGCCGCTTCAAAACTCCATTTCGGCTGACCCTGTTCCCGACCCTCGCAAACTTACCGTTGCTGAAGACACAGATATACCGCCGAAAACGTGGACCCTCGTCGCTGTCTCCGGCCCGGCCGCCCAGACGGAATGGTCTTGTTTGCCCCCTCCGATGTCTTTCTCCGTCCTCGTGGTCTACGCCTGCCGTTTGCAGTACTTACCATGGAGTCTGGTACGGCGACGATGACTTCCAACACATCCTCGACGCCTATTACCCTACTCCGTGGTGAATGCTAGGGCCATATACAAGATGTCGAATTCCTGCATTCCCTGGATTTAACTGAGGACCAACCCTGCCTTTAACTGAATGCTATGATGTGACCCGTTTCAAAATCTCCAGCTCCTGATGGTTTTAGCCCCTCTGTCGCCGCCGATCTACCGCCCACGCATCGCGACGAACTCATGTCCCTTCTGCGAGAGTTCCGCTCGTGCGTCAATTGCGCCCAGCCGTCTTTAGGTCGTACAACGAGTGTTGCGCACCACATCGACACCGGCTCTCATGCTCCCTTAGGCCAGCGCCCATATAATAAAGAAAAAAAAAGCCAGCGCCCTTATCGAGTATCGGCGGAAGAATGGCGCATCATCACCGAACAAGTCGATGACATGCTTACACGCGGCGTCATTCAGCTGTCGCAGAGCCCCTGGTCATCGCCTGTTGTACTCGTGCCCAAAAAGGATGGATCCATAGATTCTGTGTGGACTATCGGTGCCTCAAAAAGATAACTCGGAGGGATGTCTACCCGTTGCCGCACATTGACGCTCTCGACTGCCTGCAAGGAGCAGAATATTTCTCATCCTAGGATTTGCGGTCGGGTTACTGGCAAGTCCCGATGGCCGAACCTGATCGCCCGAAGACTGCCTTCATTACTCCCGATGGACTGTACGAGTTTAAGGTGATGCCATTCGGATTGTGTAACGCGCCAGCTACATTCGAACGAATGATGGATAACATCCTTCGCGGCTACAAATGGAATACCTGCCTCTGTTACCTTGACGACATCGTAGTCTTTTCTCGAGATTTCCCCACTCACCTTGTTCGTCTACGGGCTATTGTGAAGTGCCTCACGTCTGCCGGACTTCAACTTAACATAAAGAAGTGCCATTTTGGTGCGCGCCAGCTAACGATACTAGGCCACGTCGTCTGCAAAGACGGCGTCCTCCCGGACCGCGCAAAACTTCGTGCCGTTGCCGAGTACCCCAAGCCCGCCTCCATGAAGACGCTTCGAAGTTTCATTGGGTTGTGTTCGTATCTTCGGCGACTTGTCCGCGTCTTTGCTACCATCATCGCGCCCCTTACGAATCTTCTAGCAGCCTCTAACGGCCTGCTTGCGTGGTCACCCGAGTGCGACGAATCTTTTATGACGCTAAAGCGCATACTTACGTCGCCCCCGATACGCCGACACTTTGACCTCAATGCGCCTAAGGATGTCCACACTGATGCCAGCGGCGTCGGCCTTGGCACTGTATTGGCTCAGCGGAAGCCAGGCTACGAGGAGTACGTTGTGGCTTATACGAGTCGAACCCTCAAGAAAGCCGAGTGCAATTACTCTGTTACCGAGAGAGAGTGGCTCGCCACAATTTGGGCTTTGGCTAAGTTTCGCCCGTATCTTTATGGTCTCCCCTTTGACGTTGTCACACACCACCATGCTCTCTTTGGCTTTCGTCCCTCAAAGATCCGTCAGGTCGCCTCGGTCGCTTGGCGCTCCGTCTGCAAGAGTACGACATTCGTGTTGTATACCGGTCAGGCC
Organism: Hyalomma asiaticum; assembly: GCA_013339685.2. Classification (NCBI taxonomy): domain Eukaryota; kingdom Metazoa; phylum Arthropoda; class Arachnida; order Ixodida; family Ixodidae; genus Hyalomma; species Hyalomma asiaticum. Next base: position 22,467 of record JABSTT010002778.1, read on the forward strand.
GTGAACACTCCGACGCTCACGCACTGTCCAGCTCGCCACTAGCGTCCGACACGGCTCCTCCGTCGGGTTCTTCCCTCTCGCCAATAGACTTCGTGAACATGTCGCCGGAGCAACGCGAGGATGCGTGGGTTTGCCAACTGCTTGACTTTCTGGCAAATCCATCCGTTCGTCCCGCTTTAAGAAGTATCCGTCGCCATGCTTCCCATTTCGTCATTCGAGATGATCTCCTTTACCGACGACGGCCCCGCCACGGTGGTGTAGTGGCTAAGGTACTCGGCTGCTGATCCGATGGTCGCGGGATCGAATCCCGGCTGCGGCGGCTGCATTTCGATGGAGGCGAAATGTTGAGGCCCGTGTGCTGTGCGATGTCAGTGCACGTTAAAGAACCCCAGGTGGTCGAAATTTCCGGAGCCCTCCACTACGGCGTCTCTCATAATCAGAACTCGTTTTGGGACGTAAAACCCCACAAAACAACAACAATCCTTTACCGACGAAATTACTCACCTCATGGCCGCAAGTGGCTGCTTGTGATACCACGCCATATGCGCAAGGATATCTGCGCCGCTTTCCACAACGACCCACAAAGCGCTCATGCCGGCGTTCTCAAGACCTACACCCGCCTTCGTCAACGCTACTACTGGCGCGGCATGTACGCCGTTGTGTGCAAGTATATCCGCGCTTGCATTGAGTGTCAACGGCACAAAACTCCACCTGAACACCCGACTGCCACACTCCAGCCGCTCCCTTGCCCTGGCCGTCCTTTCGACCGCGTTGTCATCGAGTTATACGGCCCGCTTCCCACGACTACATCTGGGAACAGGTGGATCATTGTTGGCGTGGACCACCTCACACGTTACGCTGAGACCGCAGGCGTTGCCCACAGCTACTGCGAGAGAAGTTGCATTTTAGGGGCGAAGCTCCTCTTAGTCTAACCTTGTAACGCGTCAGGCGTCAGGCGTCATTCGTCAGGCGTAACCCGCGTGCCGGGAGGCACGCGCTCGCCCTCGCGCGTGCTTCCGGCGCGTGCCTCTCTCTCTCTCTCGTTCACCGGCAACCCATATATATATATATATATATATATATATGTATATATAGGCACTGGATCTTGACTTACGGTGAAGTGCCGGTGGGAGATTTCACTTGTGCATAGTTGAACGATGAGGATTCGTAGCGTGCGCGTCAACTAAATTAATCCGGAACTCGGCACGATCTACGACTGAACCTCCCGAGCTTCGCCCACTCATCATTTACTCCGTGGATATGCTGTAATTTTTTTCCTCCTACGCAACTTTGTCCTGTGCCACGGTGCTCCTGGGGATCTTTTGAGCGACAGGGGACGCGTCTTTCTCTACGATGCCATTCAAGCGTTGCTTGTTCAGTGCAACATCATTCACCGCACGAGGACCGCATATCATCCGCAGACGAATGGTTTGAGAGAACGTTTTACTCGAACTCTTGGTGATATGCTGACAATGTACACTGCGTCCGACCAAACCAAGTGGGACGCCGTCCTCCCATTCGTCACGTACGCATACAATACTGCTATGCAAGCGACCACCGCATTCTCACCGTTCTTTCTTTTGTACGGACGCGAGCCATCATGTACGCTGGGCACTGTGCTGCCCTACACACCTAACACCACTGAATACACACCGATCTCAGATCTTGATAAGCACGCGGAAGATTGTCGACAGTTGGCTCGCTCGATGGCAAGAGACGCTCAACGCCGCCAGAAGCTTCGATGCGACTGTGACCGCTCGAGTTCCACTTACCCGACGGGAGCCCTCGTTTGGCTTTGGGTCCCCGCGAACACGCCTGGACTTTCGTCGAAATTTCTTGCACGATACATGGTCGCTACCGCATTCTCACTCAGACATCTCCCGTCAATTACGAAGTGGAGCCCTTGACTCCATCCCAAGACTTACGTCGTCGTGGACGGGAAATTGTCAATGTTAGCCGCCTCAAGCCCTATTATGACCCCGCCATACTATCTGCGCCTTAAAGGGGCCCTCTAACACTTTCCTCGCACCCATTTTTTATTTGCGGGTCGCGTAGACAGATGGCTGAGGATATTTTTGGCAGGTGTGAAACCGCCCATATCAGTTGATTTAATATTTTAATCGTTCAATGAAATCATCCCATCGCTGCCGCCCGCATCAGCGCGTAGTGGCGCTCGTCAGAACTATTTGTGCGGAAATGACGACTTAGGGCTCGAGCCGGTGATTGGACGAAAGTAGCACTATAAGTGCTCGCGGCACTACATCGGTAAGCAAGTAATATTCGGCCTTGTTTTTCGTTTGCGTAGGTTTTCGCTTGCGTAGTAGAAAGATCGCCACAATTATAAAACGCGATAGAGGCGCTGGCTCCCGTTTCGCCTCTTGCCTTTTGCTTACACGAGTCGTATGTCCATACGAAAAGAATCACTTTGTTTCATCTCTCTTGTGTACGTTCGCGACTCGCTAAAGCGCTGAACCACTGGGTGGACTTTGCCGTTCTGTCAATGTGTGTTGTATTGCGCGCAGCGCTATAAAGGAATTTGAACGTGTCCGCTAAGCCGGTATACGCAAAGATGTACTGGATACCGGATAGCGTTGTTTGTCACAGCCAAGTGGCGCCAGCTGTGGGTGGTAAACAGAACAAGCAAAAACCGCCTGATCTATGTCCTCCGAGATACCTGCAGCCACTCGCTACCTTACAGCCTCGACATTTTGTGTCGCGCTGAGAAACGGTGTCGAATTTTCACGGGTGCTTTACCGTCGAAGCTTCATCATACAAATCTAAAGCAACTAAAACCGTCAGCAACTCGAGGGCTACATAGCGCGCGACGACCACTCAAAAGATTCGAAGCGGACGGCAACCGCTCCAGGTGGTCTGCCGTGCTTGCGCATGCAATGTTTACACCCGGTATTCTGCTCTACGCAAAGTGCTTTGCGCATTGGGGTTACGCTGACATGATAACATTTCCTATTCCCACTTCTATGCTTCCATGTCTGCGCGTTTAGCTAACAACCCGTGAAGAAACGTTGCCGAGCATGGTCGTATTCGCCCCTCTCAGTGGTCATGACGGCGAGTTTAAAGACGACGGCACTTGCCTTGAAGTGTCTTAACACGGAACGACGCGTACAGCCTCGGTTCGAAGCACAAGCGTCCGCTCTTACAAGTCGGAGCGGTCAGAAAAGCTCATAACTGACAGTGCGGCACGCTCTCGCTCCGCGTTGTTTGTTGGCATGGCAACGGCGTCATCACTACACTGGAGCGAACAGGCAACGATGGCGTACGAACTTCCGCTACGTAGGCGCCTAAAGCCAATTCCATTGGCCGAGCTCTATGACGTTTGTGGAGAGTGAAATGCGATCACCTCACCCCGCGAAATACAAGTTGAGGGTCCGCATTTTTTTGCTTGTATTTTGAACTTTGTCTCCTTGATAACTTTGCACAGCCTGCTCCTATCGCTGTCATTCTTGTAGCATTTGTCTGCCCACCTTCCAGTCTACGCAATACGCACATGAAAACGGGTGTGAAAAAAGTGTTAGAGGGCCCCTTTAAGTAGCCAGGATGGCTACGTTCGTCGCCGGGGGTAATTGTAATGAAGAAGGAGATCAGGAAGCAAGCAAGCAAGCCTCAGCGTTGGCGACAGTCTCGTTGCCTCGAGCCAGTGCTTGCCCGGATTTTGCCTGCTTGACGCTCGCCGTTTGTCGGAGCTCGCCTTTGACGTTCCTCGACGTCTAGACGTCAATATACCACGTCAAAACCCTTATAGTTTCGCGTAGGTCGTCGGGGTCGAGTCCTCAGACTTCTGCGATGTCTGGAGACATGCGCCCATCGTTTTGGAGGGTGCGCATTTCAAGAGTCTTCTAAATGGTCGTCGCCTCGGAGAGGAACTCTTGTACCGTCTTCGGAAGGTATCTTATTAACCCAGCGAAAAGCTCCTGCTTAACTCCTCCCATGAGAAGGTGAACTTTCTCCTCGGACATGTCGGCGTCGGAGCGGCGGAAAAGTCGTGTCATCTCCTCCGTAAAGATCGTTACGTTTTCGTTGGGGAGCTGCACACGAGTCTCGACCAGTGATGCAGCTCTTCCGCACGACGCTTGCGAAGGTTGGAAGGAAAGCAGCGCGGAAGTCGTCCCAGGTTCGAAGCGTTGACTCGCGGTTCTCGAACCAAGTCCTTGCCGCGTCCTCCAAAGAGAAATTTACATGGCGCAGCATATAATCGCGGTCCCACTTGTTAAGGGCTGCGGCGCGGTCGTAGATGTCCAGGCATCTTTCCGAGTCCTCGTATGATGATCCGCGGAAGGTAGGCGGCTCTTTGGGCTGGTGTACGACCACTGTTGCCGAAGATCTTGATTCCGTCATTGTGGATGCCGGTTTCGTTGCAGCCCTTGTCTTTTTGTCCTTGTCGGGAAGCGGCAGGTATTCTGGCGGGAGTCCTTGTTGTCTACAGCTAACTCGAAGGACCGGGTTGGAATCGTCCTCTTGGCGGCTTGGGCTTGCCTCATGGCTGGACGGGGGCGTACGGTACATGGAAAGAGAAGCACCCCCACCAGACGTCACGTGGTGGTCGTGACACACGCAGCACTCGAGACGAAGCACGCAGGACTCAAGGTGGTGTTTGGTTGGTAACAACAGTTTTTTGGGAGAACTTGTGCCCAGCAAAACAAGGTCAATCACAACTCACAGCAACAGTGGCGTGAACAGTCGTCGGTCGACGGAAAGATTGAGAAGCGGCGTAATTCGTCGGCTTTTATACACGCGTCATAACGCTTTCTCGCATTGTCTGTGGAATTCCAGAAGTCACTGAAATGTACGCATCAGGCATGCCAAGTTTCAGGAATGATCGACGCGGTTCCCGAAGTGACATGCTAGATAAACGCGGCCTGCGTTGCACGTACCAGAAAGTGGTAACGGCGCTCCCCGCAAACAATCACAGAAAGCGCGTGATTCATGGGAAGGTGATAACGGCGTTCTCTTTTAAACAAACGAAAACAACCAAACGTGTCAATAGATAGGATAGATAGATAGATAGATAGATAGATAGATAGATAGATAGATAGATAGATAGATAGATAGATAGATAGATAGATAGTGTGGGAGATTGCCACGTCTCGGCCCGCAGCAGCCAGTCCCGGCCAGCTGGCCAGTTGAGAGCCGTCGTGCCCAGCAGCACATCTAGGCTAGTCCTGGCCGAGGCTAGAACACCAGCGCGCGCCCCAGCACCACACGCGCGCAGTTCGTCATCGTCGTCGTCTGTAGTCTCAAGCCGGGCCGTTGGCCATCCCCACACTCTCCCTCCCTCCGTGGTCGTGATGGCACTGGTCCCCAACGGCCCGCACAATTGTCGACGCTCCCACCAGCAGGTAGAGCCTCGAAAGCTGCGGCACCGAGCGAGGTGGCGAACGAGGCCAGGTAGCGCAGCGCCGGGCATAAGGTCTTGCAGGATGCCGCGGTCCTAAACCTCTGAAGGTCTTGCAGGAACACGCGGGACCTAAACCGAACCCTGGCGCTGTAGCACGACCGATCGTCATCGCCAACCTCTCTCAGATTAGTGCAACCAGCAGGCAGCCGGTGGGTGTAGTCGCTCAATCGTGGAGTCGATTGCGGTTGCCGGCCAGCCATCACAGATGAGCAACACGCGGGAGGGTGTGAGAAGCCGCCGCATCGGGACGTCGAAGGTGCCGCCCACAAGTAAAAGTCCCTTCATGTCGGCCCATCCAAGCTATCCGGAGCGCGATCTGCCTTGCAGACTCCCACTACTATAGCCATTTTACGCATCATCCTCATCATCGTCCTCAGGATCGTCATCTCCCTCAGGTTCGTCCCCTTCCCCGTCGTAGTCCTCGCCATCCGGAACTGCATCATCGCCATTGTCATCAGCGCCATCGTCGTCACCGGCGCCCTCCTCGTATATACTTGTCCTCGGACTACCCATTTTCTTTCTTGTCTTTGTGGTCCGTCTTTTGGATCCTTCTTCACTGTCGTCGTCTTCCGACACGTCAGCTGAAGCCCACTACTGCGGCGACTTCTCCGTCTTGGCGTCGCCAGCGCCCTTCTCTTTTGCGGAGATTATATTATCAGCATGCTGGGCCGCGACGTCAGCATGCTTGTCTGCGGAACTAATGGCTTTTTTCTGTACGAACTGCGGAACGGCCGACGCAGCCACTCGCCTTTGTTCGTCTGCTGCACTCCATTGCTCGCAGAGGTCAACAGGCAGGTCGGGTGGTGTTCGTTCATGTGCGGCGGAACGGGCGACGCGGCGTCCCACACGAACATACGGTCCTTCCCAGAACGCAGCCGGGGCCCCACGTTGCGGGCTCCAAATGTGGGAGATTGCCGCGTCTCGGCCCGCAGCAGCCAGTCCCGGCCAGCTGGCCAGTTGAGAGCCGTCGTGGCGAGCAGCGCGTCTAGGCTAGTTCCTGGCCCAGGCTAGAACGCCAGCGCGCGCCCCAGCACCACACGCGCGCAGTTCGTCATCGTCGTCCTCTGAGTCTCAAGCCGGGCCGTTGGCCATCCCCACAATAGATAGATAGATAGATAGATAGATAGACAGACAGATAGATAGATAGATAGATAGATAGATAGATAGATAGATAGATAGATAGATAGATAGATAGATAGACACGCCTAAAGTCGCCGAAGTTCGCTAAGAAATGCTTCGCATTTAAAACAACGCTACACAGAACTGAGACACTGCTGTTTTGGGCAACCACTGATCACTATGCCACTTGAGCCGTTTCCAAAATCCATTATTTATTTCTTGAGACGTTGAAGTACAAAAAACGCAGCACTAATACCCCACGCATGTACGCATGCGAATGAATATACCAGCGCGCATTCGCGCACATATTACATACACGAGTAGGCACTGGCGTGAGTGACTCCGTGACGGGCGCGACAGGGCAGGCGGTCGCCAACGCTCATAGTTTAATTTCCAAAAAAATTCTGCAATCGGTAAGCTCCGTTGTCTTGATTCCACGACGTGCCGTCCACTGCGATATACTCAGTGCAATTGGCAGAAGGCAGAACTGCAAGCACATCTCTATATTTCTGTATAAATGTAAACGCCTATCATTTCTTTTCGGAGCAAACAGCAGTCTCAGTGCAGCGAGGTTTATTTACGTCGTTCTGTTGTCAAGCGAGTACTCATATCTAGTGAATATACGTACGGAGCGGTGGAAGTACGAACGGCGCGACAAACCAACATCGCGAACAGTCAGGCTGAACGATGTCGTTCGTCCCTTAACAAACGCCATTCGAAGAATGGTGTAAACATTTAGCCTTCGAAGTTTCATACGTCACGAATTTCTCCAAAGTTGCTCCCTTGCAGACTAACTTTTAGTCAAAGTGGCCTATCGGTCTCTGTTAGTCTAGTTTTGGGAAATTTTGCCTTAGTGTGTAAGTTCGAGGTAGCGCAGTTCATTTTGCGAAAGCTGTGAGCAGGAAACGAGACGACCTGGGCCTGAAGCCGCAGTGCAAAAGCGCCCAAGACGTGTACGAATGGTTCATCATGGTCGGGCACTTGACCTTTGTTCCTGAAGCCACAGCAGTCCGCTCTATGTGCTGCAAGAATGGATTAACTTGCCCATATTTCTCATTATTCTGTCAGTTGAAAAGCCCAATGAACCAATGAATCAACATTTAGGACCAATTTACAAACGAACCTTTGTCCAAGGAAGAAGGGTGGCACAATGGCTTGCAGAGACGTCTGACGACTCCCCACAACGATTATACTGAGCTCATTCAGTTTCTTGAGATGTTGCATCATGCTGCACAAAACCGCATCCAGGTTCTGCTTCTCTACCCACTTGCTCGTCCAAGGACGTCCTCGAGGGGATTAGAAGTGACGAACGGGAGGCTCGCGGTAGAGATGGATCACTTCCCTACCTACATGAGCAGCCAAGCTCCAACGTGTCAAGACGTCTGCAGTTGTATTGACAGAATTGCCAGCGCTCGTTTGCTGCTAGAAACAGTGTGATAAACTTGTTTGAGTTTTTTAATGCGAAGCATTTCTTAGCGAACTTCGGCGATTTTGAGAATATCTATCTATCTATCTATCTATCTATCTATCTATCTATCTATCTATCTATCTATCTATCTATCTATCTATCTATCTAGCCGCCTACGACTGTGCTCTCCTGGCCTTTTCGTTAATGGGATGTATACGAAAATTGGTATGCCGCAACATGACTACATGACGAACATAAATGACAGGTCGTAACATGAAAATCATGATATGCATGTCATGAGCAGCATGATTTACATGCCACGGTCTTGGTGCTCTCCTGGCCGTTTCGCTAACGGGATGTATACGAAAATTGGTATGGCAAAACGTCACGGCGTGTCGAACAGAAATGACAAGACAAAACATGAAAACCATGATATGCATGTCATGAGCGGCATGATTTACATGCCATGGTCTCGGTGCTTTCCTGGCCATTTAGTTAATGGGATGCATACGAAAATTGGCATGGCACCACATGACTGCATGACGAGCATAAATGACAGGTCATAGCACGAAAATGATGATATGCATGTCAGGAGCGACATGATTTACATGCCACGGTCTTGGTGCTCTCCTGGCCGTTTTGTTAATGGGATGCATACGAAAATTTGCATGGCACCACATGACTGCATCGCGAACATAAATGAGAGGTCACAACATCAACATCATGATATGCATGTCATGAGCGGCATGATTTACACACCACGGTTCGGTGCTCTCCTGGCTGCTTTGTTGATTTGATGTACACGAAAATTGGTATGCCTCAACATGACAGCATGGCGAACATAAACGACACAGCATTACATGCATGTCACGAGCGGCATGATTTAAATGCTACGCGCTTCGTTGATGGGATGTATACGAAAATTGGTATGCCACAACATGACTGCAACGAACATAAATGACAGGCCATAACATGCAAATCATGAGATTAATGTCATGAGCGGCGTGATTTACATGCTACGGTCTTTGTGCTTTCCTGGCCGTTTCGTTAAGTGGATGTACACGAAGATTGGTTTGCCTCACCATGACTACGTGACGAATATAAATGACAGGTCATAACATGAAAATCATGACATGCTTGTCATGAGCAGCATGTTTTACATGCCACGGCCTCGGTGCTCTCCTCGCCATTTCGTTAGCGGGATGTATACGAAAATTGGTATGACACAACACGACTGCATAACGAATATAAATAACAGGTAATAACATGAAAATCACATGTATGTCGTGAGTGGCATGATTCACGCACACAGTCTTGGTACTCTTGCGGCCGTTTCGTTAACTTGATATATACCAAAATTGCTATGGCGAGACAACAATGTCTGACGACCATGGCTGACATGTTCTAAGAACATGAAAATCATGACATACATGTCATGAGCGGCATGATTGAAGTGCCACACGTTTCTCTATTGAAATGCACATCAAAATTTCTATGGCACAACACGACTGCGTGACGAACGTAAATGACAGGTTATAACATTACAATCATGACATGAGTGTTATGAACGGCATGATTTACATGCCACGGTCTTCGTGCTCTCCTGGCCGTTTCGTTAACTTCGTATGTACCAAAATTGGTATAGCGAGGCAACAATGCACATCCATTTTATGTTCCTGAGGCGTGCTTCGGATTTCCTCGATTCCCACTACACGTGGGATCTGCCATTTTTGAGTGCGCGGACGCCATACGGCAACAAATCTATTTTTTTTTTGCTCTTGGCAACTACATCCAGCATACTACCCTTCTAAACACTTAATATATATGTCTAAAAGTTACAGATGATTGTTTGCAGCCTGTTCAGGTGTAAAATTAAGGCCTTTCCCAAGCGTTTTAAATAAACTCAAGACGCTTGCCACAGTAGGGCCATAGGCCGAGTTAGAATCCGTACCTAAAATCACTAAAAATCGTCAACATACCTAAAAATTCGCAGAACAGGGTCATTGTCAATAGTGGATTCTAAATTGCGGTCCAATGCTGGATAAAAATGTCACACAGCGCAAGGGCAACAGAAAAACCAATGCGCAACCTGAATGGCCTGATTGCTTATTTCTGCCTCCTTATATCAATGTCTTGTAGCGATACGCACGACTATACATTGTGCAGCCTGAGTAGATGCTCTTTTTCTGGACAAACAACTTTCTTCCACAGGACGCTATTATGGAGCCAAGGTAGAACTCAAGAAGGGATATAAAATTGCCTACGCTAATCCACACTTGGTTATAAAAAGCGAATACCCCATTAAACTCAATACATTAGCGTACTGACTGAAAGAGATCAGCGTATGGTACTGAGTAAAATAAATCTTCAACATTCACTGTAAACAAACATCCAATTTCTTTATTCTCTTTCAAACACGCAATCACATTTGTTGAATTTTTTATCCCAAAAGGATCACGAAAATCAAGGGTTTTCAGGTGCTCAAGCAAAAAACGGCTAACATGATGCAACCAAGTGCCACGCTCGCTCACAATACATCTAAAAGGCATGTCCAGCTTAGTCGTCTTAATGGCAAAAACAACACACACACATTTAAAGTTCCTTTTCATATTTTCTAATTCCATTGGCTAATCTGATCAGGTGCATATTGTTGCACGTTTTAATTGCTTTTGACTTCACTCTGAAAGCTTTCCGGCTCACCTTCACAAAGTTCCTTGAGAGCACTTGGCCGGCTTTGTCACCGTAGGCGGAAGATGACATAACCACGGATCCGCATTCTTTATCCGCTTGCAAAAGTCGTAGGTCGTGCTCTTCGAAGTAGGAGACAACCTGCTGCGTGCGGTCCCTCGGCAGTAGGTCCTTTTTCCGAGCAGTCCTCGCAATACTGTCAATGTCATCCAAAAGGCACCTTTCACGGTCTCCGCGGGCATTATTAGCCAGTTTTCTATTTATCGCGAGAAGTTCATGCATCGGGATCTTGTGTGGTATTCTAAACTTGGGCCCATTTTTCAATATGGCGGCTACTTCATCAGGTATCATCATCTCGTTCAGGAGAACCAGACTGCATGGTTTGACAAGGTAATTTTTGCCCTTCCTTGACAGGAAGAGCAATGCTTATATAATGCCATAAGCATTCTGTGTTCAGCACTGCCACACGCTAGAAAACCTTCATTTTTCTTTAAGCTACCCAAGGTGGGTAGTTACCTTGCGTTTCTGTTTGCTTTATACCTTTCTGCCACCAATATTCTAAGCGCCTTTTACTCATCTCTGTCGCCGACATGTTCAGCTTTCCCGTGCTACCCCTGAAACCCATGGCCTCTTGTAGGGTAGTGTCCACAGCTACACCTGGGTGGACATCTGTACATTCAAGCAAAATAGGATCTGTCGTTTCCCTAGCTTTTCCACAGAAGGTACATGTGTCTCCTTCTTTATTGAATTTCGTTCTGTAACTTCGTGCTGTGAGGCAACGTAACCTTGCTTCAAACAGTAAAGCTTTCCACCTTGAAATATCATAAAATTTCTATTTTGATTTTGTCCTTTCCTCTTCTGTAGTTTCTCAATGCCGGTTTCTTCTCCATTGCTGCTATCCAATCCGACTTCCCCGCCGCTCTGACCATGCTCTTAACGCTCCTTTTTGCCCCATTCGTTTCATTACTAGATGCATACCTACTGACAAGCTACCTAGTTCTCTTCCTCAATTGTGAGTCAACGTTCTTCCTATACAAATATGCGAAAACTTTCGCTGCCCATCTACTCTGTTTGATATTCCTTAATCTCGCTTCGTACCTAATTTTACGTGTTGCTTCCCTCCTCTCAAAGTCAGACCATCCCATATCCTCCTTAACAGCCTCATTTGTGGTCTTCCCTGGCCGCCCAATGCGAGAGGTCCAACCATCCTCTGATTCACGTCCAATCTTGATTGTACCTCTTACCTCATGCAAACCACTGAGTTTCCGAATCTATGTCCTGGCCCCGCCGCGGTGGTCTACTGGTTATGGCACTCGGCTGCAGATCCGAAGGTCGCGGGATGAGGCCCGTGTTGAGGGATGAGGCCCGGTTGCGGGATGAGGCCCGTGCGAAATGTTGAGGCCCGTGTGCTGTGCGATGTCAGTGGACGTTAAAGAACCCCAGGTGGTCGAAATTTCCGGAGCCCTCCACTACGGCGTCTCTCATAATCAGAGCTGGTTTTGGGACATTAAACCACGCATAACAACAATCTATGTCCTGGCCCCATCACACCTTTCCGCAGACCGCGAATTACCCCCTACCCGTTGTGACCCCACAGCGCCCTATGCTTCATTATTGCAGAATTCCTCTTTCCTTTAGCTGTCATAGCTTTTTCCTGTGCTTCTTGTATCTATACGGGTCATTTATGCACACCCTGAGGTATTTGCACTCGCGCACTGTGGGTGCCTCCTCGCCCTGTATTGATATTGTCTGGTCGTTGCTGTCACTGAATATCATCCGAGCTCATTTTGTCACACTAAATTTTAGTCCCCAATATTCACTTTCCCGACCACATATATTCCCCAGACACAGCAGATCCGCTCGGCTGTCTGCGAACAGCACAATATCATCTGCATACAACAACCCAGGGAGCTTTTTTTCTACCACTATACCTCTCTAAAAGCTTAAAACCAATATCGCTCATCGCCAATACTCTATCCGTTCTGCTCATGAATAATAGTGAGGACAACGGGCATCCCTGTCTCAGCCCTTTACCTATATCGACGACTTCCATTCTAATATTACTTGCCATCATAGGTCGGCAGTGTGGGAGAACACTCACTCACACTCACTCACCCTAATTGTTCCATTACCCGCACTCACCTCCACTCACACTCACTCGCACTCGGACTCACTTTCCCTCACACTTACTGGCACTCACTCGCACTCGCACTCACTTCCACTCACACTCACTGGCACTCATTCGCACTCATTTCGACTTACACTCACTGACACTCGCACGTGCACTCACCTCCACTCACATTCACTGGTACTCACTGGTGCTCAGTTCCACTGGCACTCTCCCATGAGTGCACCGACCTGCCAGAGCGCCACGCTAATATACGGGGGAGCGTGAAGCTTCTCTGGGAAAACTGCCACTCCGCGGTGCTGCTGTGCCGGACCCGTGGGCTTTCTCCGCTGTAGAAGCTGCGCCAAAGCGGCGGGCGTCTGCTACGCGCTTGACATTTTTTCTGCTATTAGCCAACATTCGGTTAATTTAGCTCCTATACAATACCACGTCACCTCGAGATAATACTGTAGTGACTCAACGCACAGGAGAACAAGTTTGTGCTGCAAATACCGCCACTATTGGAAAAAAACAGTGGCACTGGGCCAGTGCCACCTGATTATCGGACCGGTGTGGCACTGTACACTGCACACTGCGTACACTGCACACTGGCGGACACTGCACACTGCGTACACTGCACACTGCGTACACTGCACACTGCGTGCACTGCACACTGGGTACACTGCTCACTGGGTACACTGCGCACTGCGTGCACTGCACACTGGGTACACTGCGCACTGGGTACACTGCGCACTGGGTACACTGCGCACTGGGTACACCTGCGCACTGCGTGCACTGCCACTGGGTACACTGCACATGTGATTTATATAGAAAGAGCATGCAGTGTGTTGGGCACATTTCACATTGCATGCACGAGTTGAATGAAGAGAAAGCAAGCTCTTCAATTGCAATACCTTGTTTGCACAACATAAATCAGCAATGGAGGTG
>JABSTT010002779.1:0-34315 GCA_013339685.2 Hyalomma asiaticum
CGTATTATTAATCAGGAACACGCGAAACAAGAAGAAGAACAATATGCGATGCGAGAAAACGCATTTATTTCCAATTCTGATTGAGGCGAAATTTCATTAAAAACCCAAGACTATAGACTTGCCTCCGATAGCCATTTTCGGCAAAATTATTAGCACACGTATATTAATCAGGAACCACGCGAACACGGCTAATAATTTTGCCGAAAATGGCTATCGGAGGTAAGTCTATAGTCTTGGTTTTTTAATGAAATTTCGCCTCGACCAGAATTGGAAATAAAAGCGTTTTCCTGCATCGCATATTGTTCTTATTCTTGTTCACGTGTTCCTGATTAATAATACGGTGCTAATAATTTTGCCGAAAATGGCTATCGGAGGTAAGTCTATAGTCTTGGGTTTTTAATGAAATTTCGCCTCGACCAGAAATGGAAATAAAGCGTTTTCTTGCATCCGCATATTGTTCTTCTTCTTGTTACACGTGTTCCTGATTAATAATACGGTGCTAATAATTTTGCCGAAAATGGCTATCGGAGGTAAGTCTATAGTCTTGGGTTTTTAATGAAATTTCGCCTCGACCAGAATTGGAAATAAAAGCGTTTTCTTGCATCGCATATTGTTCTTCTACTTGTTACGCGTGTTCCTGATTAATAATACGGTGCTAATAATTTTGCCGAAAATGGCTATCGGAGGTAAGTCTATAGTCTTGGGTTTTTAATGAAATTTCGCCTCGACCAGAATTGGAAATAAAAGCGTTTTCTTGCATCGCATATTGTTCTTCTACTTGTTACGCGTGTTCCTGATTAATAATACGGTGCTAATAATTTTGCCGAAAATGGCTATCGGAGGTAAGTCTATAGTCTTGGGTTTTTAATGAAATTTCGCCTCGACCAGAATTGGAAATAAAAGCGTTTTCTTGCATCGCATATTGTTCTTCTACTTGTTACGCGTGTTCCTGATTAATAATACGGTGCTAATAATTTTGCCGAAAATGGCTATCGGAGGTAAGTCTATAGTCTTGGGTTTTTAATGAAATTTCGCCTCGACCAGAATTGGAAATAAAAGCGTTTTCTTGCATCGCATATTGTTCTTCTACTTGTTACGCGTGTTCCTGATTAATAATACGGTGCTAATAATTTTGCCGAAAATGGCTATCGGAGGTAAGTCTATAGTCTTGGGTTTTTAATGAAATTTCGCCTCGACCAGAATTGGAAATAAAAGCGTTTTCTGGCATCGCATATTGTTCTTCTACTTGTTACGCGTGTTCCTGATTAATAATACGGTGCTAATAATTTTGCCGAAAATGGCTATCGGAGGTAAGTCTATAGTCTTGGGTTTTTAATGAAATTTCGCCTCGACCAGAAAACGAAATAAAAGCGTTTTCTTGCATCGCATATTGTTCTTCTACTTGTTACGCGTGTTCCTGATTAATAATACGGTGCTAATAATTTTGCCGAAAATGGCTATCGGAGGTAAGTCTATAGTCTTGGGTTTTTAATGAAATTTCGCCTCGACCAGAATTGGAAATAAAGCGTTTTCTGGCATCGCATATTGTTCTTCTACTTGTTACAGCGTGTTCCTGATAATAATACGGTGCTAATAATTTTGCCGAAAATGGCTATCGGAGGTAAGTCTATAGTCTTGGGTTTTTAATGAAATTTCGCCTCGACCAGAATTGGAAATAAAAGCGTTTTCTGGCATCGCATATTGTTCTTCTACTTGTTACGCGTGTTCCTGATTAATAATACGGTGCTAATAATTTTGCCGAAAATGGCTATCGGAGGTAAGTCTATAGTCTTGGGTTTTTAATGAAATTTCGCCTCGACCAGAATTGGAAATAAAAGCGTTTTCTTGCATCGCATATTGTTCTTCTACTTGTTACGCGTGTTCCTGATTAATAATACGGTGCTAATAATTTTGCCGAAAATGGCTATCGGAGGTAAGTCTATAGTCTTGGGTTTTTAATGAAATTTCGCCTCGACCAGAATTGGAAATAAAAGCCTTTCTTGCATCGCATATTGTTCTTCTACTTGTTACGCGTGTTCCTGATTAATAATACGGTGCTAATAATTTTGCCGAAAATGGCTATCGGAGGTAAGTCTATAGTCTTGGGTTTTTAATGAAATTTCGCCTCGACCAGAATTGGAAATAAAAGCGTTTTCTGCATCGCATATTGTTCTTCTACTTGTTACGCGTGTTCCTGATTAATAATACGGTGCTAATAATTTTGCCGAAAATGGCTATCGGAGGTAAGTCTATAGTCTTGGGTTTTTAATGAAATTTCGCCTCGACCAGAATTGGAAATAAAAGCGTTTTCTTGCATCGCATATTGTTCTTCTACTTGTTACGCGTGTTCCTGATTAATAATACGGTGCTAATAATTTTGCCGAAAATGGCTATCGGAGGTAAGTCTATAGTCTTGGGTTTTTAATGAAATTTCGCCTCGACCAGAATTGGAAATAAAAGCGTTTTCTTGCATCGCATATTGTTCTTCTACTTGTTACGCGTGTTCCTGATTAATAATACGGTGCTAATAATTTTGCCGAAAATGGCTATCGGAGGTAAGTCTATAGTCTTGGGTTTTTAATGAAATTTCGCCTCGACCAGAATTGGAAATAAAAGCGTTTTCTGCATCGCATATTGTTCTTCTACTTGTTACCGTGTTCCTGATTAATAATACGGTGCTAATAATTTTGCCGAAAATGGCTATCGGAGGTAAGTCTATAGTCTTGGGTTTTTAATGAAATTTCGCCTCGACCAGAATTGGAAATAAAAGCGTTTTCTTGCATCGCATATTGTTCTTCTACTTGTTACGCGTGTTCCTGATTAATAATACGGTGCTAATAATTTTGCCGAAAATGGCTATCGGAGGTAAGTCTATAGTCTTGGGTTTTTAATGAAATTTCGCCTCGACCAGAATTGGAAATAAAAGCGTTTTCTGGCATCGCATATTGTTCTTCTTACTTGTTACGCGTGTTCCTGATTAATAATACGGTGCTAATAATTTTGCCGAAAATGGCTATCGGAGGTAAGTCTATAGTCTTGGGTTTTTAATGAAATTTCGCCTCGACCAGAATTGGAAATAAAAGCGTTTTCTGGCATCGCATATTGTTCTTCTACTTGTTACACGTGTTCCTGAATAATAATACGGTGCTAATAATTTTGCCGAAAATGGCTATCGGAGGTAAGTCTATAGTCTTGGGTCTTTAATGAAATTTCGCCTCGACCAGAATTGGAAATAAAAGCGTTTTCTGGCATCGCATATTGTTCTTCTACTTGTTACACGTGTTTCTGATTAATAATACGGTGCTAATAATTTTGCCGAAAATGGCAATCGGAGGTAAGTCTATAGTCTTGGGTTTTTAATGAAATTTCGCCTCGACCAGAATTGGAAATAAAAGCGTTTTCTGGCATCGCATATTGTTCTTCTTACTTGTTACGACGTGTTCCTGATTAATAATACGGTGCTAATAATTTTGCCGAAAATGGCTATCGGAGGTAAGTCTATAGTCTTGGGTTTTTAATGAAATTTCGCCTCGACCAGAATTGGAAATAAAAGCGTTTTCTGGCATCGCATATTGTTCTTCTACTTGTTACGCGTGTTCCTGATTAATAATACGGTGCTAATAATTTTGCCGAAAATGGCTATCGGAGGTAAGTCTATAGTCTTGGGTTTTTAATGAAATTTCGCCTCGACCAGAATTGGAAATAAAAGCGTTTTCTTGCATCGCATATTGTTCTTCTACTTGTTACGCGTGTTCCTGATTAATAATACGGTGCTAATAATTTTGCCGAAAATGGCTATCGGAGGTAAGTCTATAGTCTTGGGTTTTTAATGAAATTTCGCCTCGACCAGAACTGGAAATAAAAGCGTTTTCTTGCATCGCATATTGTTCTTCTACTTGTTACGCGTGTTCCTGATTAATAATACGGTGCTAATAATTTTGCCGAAAATGGCTATCGGAGGTAAGTCTATAGTCTTGGGTTTTTAATGAAATTTCGCCTCGACCAGAATTGGAAATAAAAGCGTTTTCTTGCATCGCATATTGTTCTTCTACTTGTTACGCGTGTTCCTGATTAATAATACGGTGCTAATAATTTTGCCGAAATGGCTATCGGAGGTAAGTCTATAGTCTTGGGTTTTTAATGAAATTTCGCCTCGACCAGAATTGGAAATAAAAGCGTTTTCTTGCATCGCATATTGTTCTTCTACTTGTTACGCGTGTTCCTGATTAATAATACGGTGCTAATAATTTTGCCGAAAATGGCTATCGGAGGTAAGTCTATAGTCTTGGGTTTTTAATGAAATTTCGCCTCGACCAGAATTGGAA
Source organism: Hyalomma asiaticum (assembly GCA_013339685.2). Classification (NCBI taxonomy): domain Eukaryota; kingdom Metazoa; phylum Arthropoda; class Arachnida; order Ixodida; family Ixodidae; genus Hyalomma; species Hyalomma asiaticum. The sequence continues at coordinate 4,326 of JABSTT010002779.1, forward strand.
ATAAAAGCGTTTTCTGGCATCGCATATTGTTCTTCTACTTGTTACGCGTGTTCCTGATTAATAATACGGTGCTAATAATTTTGCCGAAAATGGCTATCGGAGGTAAGTCTATAGTCTTGGGTTTTTAATGAAATTTCGCCTCGACCAGAATTGGAAATAAAAGCGTTTTCTTGCATCGCATATTGTTCTTCTACTTGTTACGCGTGTTCCTGATTAATAATACGGTGCTAATAATTTTGCCGAAAATGGCTATCGGAGGTAAGTCTATAGTCTTGGGTTTTTAATGAAATTTCGCCTCGACCAGAATTGGAAATAAAAGCGTTTTCTTGCATCGCATATTGTTCTTCTTACTTGTTACGCGTGTTCCTGATTAATAATACGGTGCTAATAATTTTGCCGAAAATGGCTATCGGAGGTAAGTCTATAGTCTTGGGTTTTTAATGAAATTTCGCCTCGACCAGAATTGGAAATAAAGCGTTTTCTGGCATCGCATATTGTTCTTCTATTTGTTACACGTGTTCCTGATTAATAATACGGTGCTAATAATTTTGCCGAAAATGGCTATCGGAGGTAAGTCTATAGTCTTGGGTTTTTAATGAAATTTCGCCTCGACCAGAATTGGAAATAAAAGCGTTTTCTGGCATCGCATATTGTTCTTCTACTTGTTACGCGTGTTCCTGATTAATAATACGGTGCTAATAATTTTGCCGAAAATGGCTATCGGAGGTAAGTCTATAGTCTTGGGTTTTTAATGAAATTTCGCCTCGACCAGAATTGGAAATAAAGCGTTTTCTTGCATCGCATATTGTTCTTCTACTTGTTACGCGTGTTCCTGATTAATAATACGGTGCTAATAATTTTGCCGAAATGGCTATCGGAGGTAAGTCTATAGTCTTGGGTTTTTAATGAAATTTCGCCTCGACCAGAATTGGAAATAAAAGCGTTTTCTTGCATCGCATATTGTTCTTCTACTTGTTACGCGTGTTCCTGATTAATAATACGGTGCTAATAATTTTGCCGAAAATGGCTATCGGAGGTAAGTCTATAGTCTTGGGTTTTTAATGAAATTTCGCCTCGACCAGAATTGGAAATAAAAGCGTTTTCTTGCATCGCATATTGTTCTTCTACTTGTTACGCGTGTTCCTGATTAATAATACGGTGCTAATAATTTTGCCGAAAATGGCTATCGGAGGTAAGTCTATAGTCTTGGGTTTTTAATGAAATTTCGCCTCGACCAGAATTGGAAATAAAAGCGTTTTCTTGCATCGCATATTGTTCTTCTCTTGTTACCGTGTTCCTGATTAATAATACGGTGCTAATAATTTTGCCGAAAATGGCTATCGGAGGTAAGTCTATAGTCTTGGGTTTTTAATGAAATTTCGCCTCGACCAGAATTGGAAATAAAAGCGTTTTCTGCATCGCATATTGTTCTTCTCTTGTTACACGTGTTCCTGATTAATAATACGGTGCTAATAATTTTGCCGAAAATGGCTATCGGAGGTAAGTCTATAGTCTTGGGTTTTTAATGAAATTTCGCCTCGACCAGAATGGAAATAAAAGCGTTTTCTTGCATCGCATATTGTTCTTCTACTTGTTACGCGTGTTCCTGATTAATAATACGGTGCTAATAATTTTGCCGAAAATGGCTATCGGAGGTAAGTCTATAGTCTTGGGTTTTTAATGAAATTTCGCCTCGACCAGAATTGGAAATAAAAGCGTTTTCTGGCATCGCATATTGTTCTTCTACTTGTTACACGTGTTCCTGATTAATAATACGGTGCTAATAATTTTGCCGAAAATGGCTATCGGAGGTAAGTCTATAGTCTTGGGTTTTTAATGAAATTTCGCCTCGACCAGAATTGGAAATAAAAGCGTTTTCTGCATCGCATATTGTTCTTCTACTTGTTACGCGTGTTCCTGATTAATAATACGGTGCTAATAATTTTGCCGAAAATGGCTATCGGAGGTAAGTCTATAGTCTTGGGTTTTTAATGAAATTTCGCCTCGACCAGAATTGGAAATAAAAGCGTTTTCTTGCATCGCATATTGTTCTTCTACTTGTTACGCGTGTTCCTGATTAATAATACGGTGCTAATAATTTTGCCGAAAATGGCTATCGGAGGTAAGTCTATAGTCTTGGGTTTTTAATGAAATTTCGCCTCGACCAGAATTGGAAATAAAAGCGTTTTCTGGCATCGCATATTGTTCTTCTACTTGTTACGCGTGTTCCTGATTAATAATACGGTGCTAATAATTTTGCCGAAAATGGCTATCGGAGGTAAGTCTATAGTCTTGGGTTTTTAATGAAATTTCGCCTCGACCAGAATTGGAAATAAAAGCGTTTTCTTCATCGCATATTGTTCTTCTACTTGTTACGCGTGTGTGTGGGGACTCGCGCGTTTTCGCATGCTTTCTTCCATGTTAGAGAGTGTTTTTTTCCTATAGTGTCGTTTGTTGTTCTGTGTTCGTGTTCGTTTTTGTTTTCATGAAGTCTTCGCAGAGGATAGCCTCGCCATCTTTCTGAAAACGTTGCCGTTGTCGTGCGTTTCCATATGAATTCCAAAGAACCCCATCACAGTATTCAACACATGGCGCTGTCGCGCAGCAGCCTACAGCCGCAGGCGACGATCTCCGGCGCCGTAGAACGTCGGACGTGTGGGATATGTTCAAAGTGCACGGCAAGCTTCCCCGGTGCGCAGAGCTCATGACACCCTCTGCTCGCTAACTCGCTACACAAGGTCGGCAAGATTTTGAGCGCGACTCTCGTCGCCTGTACATCCCCATCTAATGAACAATGTTGCCTAAACGCAATGTTGCGCAATGTTGCCTAAACTCGAGCAGCATGGGACGGCGGTAACAGGCTCTAGTATGAAAGAAAAGGTAAATATAGGCAAGAAGGAAAGAAATTACACCATCTCCCCGAAGGGGACCATGGGGTGATGCGGAGCATCGCTGGGAGTTTCAATGGTTGCTGTTAACAGCGGTGCTTACAGCTTTGCAGTGTTGTTGCTTCGAACACACAACACCACCAACTTCTTTCATCGGAGAAGGAGGAGATACTACTGAAGCGAAGCGCGCGCGCGCTCTCACCTGCTTTTATTTATTGCAGCAGCTGTTGGAGAGAGGGAAGGGAGAGGAGATTCGCGCATGCATAGTGTGTGTGCGGACGTCGGTTGACGCGTGACATACCCGCGAGCAAGAGATGCTCCGCATCTAAAAAAAAATTACAGCATATCCGCGGAGTGAATGATGATGAGTGGGCGAAGCTCTGGATGTTCATCGTAGATCGTGCCGAGTTCCGGATTAATTTAGTTAACGCGCACGCTACGAATCCTCATGGTTCAACTATGCACAAGTGAAATATCTCCCACCGGCACTTCATTGCAAGTCAAGATCCAGTGCCTATGTATATATATATATATATATATATATATATATATATATATATATATATATATATATATATATATATATATATCTATATATATATATATATATATATATATATATATATATATATATATATATATGGGTGGCCGGTGAACGGTTCTCCAACGCGAGCAGTCGGTATTTCTCAATCAAGAAACTCGCTAGGAGACCCTGCCTGCGCCAACGTTGTCTCTCGCGGGTGAGAGCGCGTTCTCCTTCTTTGCGAGCTGGTACAGCGTTCCTCTAAGAAAGAGCGTTTATATAGCCTACGCGCGCCTTTCGCTCTCTCTTTGTCTCTCTCTCTCTCACACACAAGACAGCGGAGGCACGCGCCGGGAGCGAGAGAGAGACACGCGCTGAGGCGAACGCCGAGGGCGAGCGCGTGCCTCCCAGCACGCGCTCGCTTTGCTTTGCTTTAGAAAACATCTGGCGTCTTTCGTTGTCGTGTGGTTACACACGACGAGGGACGAACGGGTGCCGCTATAAGGAGCTTCGCCCCTAAAACAGAGCAGGTCTTCGTTCGTTCACCGTGACCATATTTGATTTCCTGCTGCCGCCGCTGCTGCGCGACAGCGCCACGTGTTGAATACCGGCTCTGCAAGGTCCCTCTCATCGCGACCACCAGCAGCAGAGCAACCGTACTATATTAGGGGCGAAGCTCCTTAAAGCGGCACCCGTTCGTCCCTCGTAGTCGTAGTCGTAGTCGTAGTGCGTAACCAGTCTTACGCTTTGACCTCCAAGGTGGTGCCGGTGGGAGATTTCTCCTGTGCGTTGTTGAACAATAAAAAAATTCGCAGCGTGCGCGTTAACTAAAAGCCGAATTCTTCTGTCTCTCATTCCCCATTAGGAGCCATTAGCATGTTCCAGTAGGAAACGTTAGTAGAAGTAGAAGTGTTAAAAGCCGACTTCTGCTGTCTCTCATTCCCAGTAGCAGCCATTGTTTACCTCCAAGGTAGTGCCTGGTGAGATTTCTCCTGTGCGTGATGAAACAATAAAAATTTTGTTCAAAACGCCGTTGATTGATGAAATAAACCAACGAAAGACGCCAGATGTTTTCTAAAAGCAAAACGAAAAGACGCCAGATGTTTCTAAAGCAAAACGAAAAGACGACAGCTGCTTAACGAAAGACGCCAGGTAAAGCAATGGTGTAAGCAGTGCAAGAACCACTTAGCTTAAATTTCACCGACCACAAAGCGGTAATAATGAAAGGACAACGGAAACCAGCAATAAAAGTTTGATAAAACATTTAATCAATCGTTTCACGTCATTTTTATCGGGCGAATTAACGGAAGAAATTTCACGGTTTAACCGATGATTACTTCCAGGAGCTTCGCCCAATCTCATCATCATTCACCTCGTGGATCTGCGTCAATTTTTATTTTATCAAGCGTGACAAGACACAGCGCTAGAATAAGGGAGAAGCTTAACGTCACCCAGGGCACTCTCGAACCAAGCGCGCGGAGCGACACAGCAGCGCCCCGTTGGGGCCAGGCAGCCGCTCCGGCTGCCGGAGCGGTCGTACGTTTACTTTCCTAGCCGATAGGACCTCTACTCATGTTCCTAAGTGGTGGGTAAAGCGCGAGAAACGTGAGTCATGTTACCAAGGTACAATACTGAAGTGATCCGCCTTATGCGCCAGGTTAAAATTTGTTCGGAGACGTTGTCGAAAAAGCATTGCTTAACCAATCAAGACGTACGAAGCGAATAATATTTACGACAACCTGACTGTAGAAACGTTTTTGAATAATGTGGCTGATCCCTTTGTCATAGGAATCTGTATAACAAGAAAGTGAAGCCTGTGTTCTTGGCAAAGTTGTCGAATACATCAGTAGCAGTCTGGCGATTCGAAAGGCAGTAGATGGGTTGCCTATTCTGGACAGTTTTCAATGCATACAAAAAACCTCACCTAACGATGTGTCGTGGTCGCCTATTCCTACCTTCCTTTCTGATGTAGCGCCCTTGCACTAGAGCAAAACACGGGCGCGAAAGAAGCTCGCCTTTTGTTTTATGGCTGCTTTTATGTCATTTTTTTTATTAATGACGCCGATATGCTGTGAAATATTAGAAAATGTATGATTTGCTATTTTGCATGTGCTTGGTTCACTCATTGGCCTACGCGAGAATGAAAATGTGCAAAATCTATCTTCGTGCTTCAACTTTCAGCCACACCGGACCCACCATCAATGGTTGACCGTGTTTACCCTATTTTGTATGCCACCAGGAAATGCATCATCACTGGCACCGATCCGGAGCACGGAAGTAAGTCCATTATTCTGTACTTTCCATTCAGACTAGGCATATATTCTGCCTTGCAGAGAGTGACAACGAAAATTTTGTGTTTGTGTGGCTGATGTCCGTTCTAAGTGTTTTAATAGCAGGCTTGTTTAAGCTTGAGTGAGACAGTGCTTGGTAGGCAAGCCTGGTGGGCGGAGCCAAACGCGCGCGAAACAGCCAGATGGGCCTGGGAGAGCTCGGGCAAAGCAGTTTCGAAGAAGCGAACACAGAAGCGAAGAAGCGGTGACCCGTTCTATTACCCGGGCTTTATTCGCGATCTCCGTCGCCTTTAACGTAGACGATATAAAGCTATGCGTGATGGAAAGATGGGGTGTGATTTTGTGGGCCCAGGACCGCACAGAAAAGGAACACAATCGATCCACGAGTACACTCGCACACAAAACATTAGCTCTATTTACCAACTATTTACAGGAAAATATGCATAAATTCTTCATCACATATCGTCAGGCAACTATACTCTGCTTCAGAAGTTCTGTGCAGCACTGTGGAATACAGGCCCCCCTGCCCAATCCTTAGGACGAACATGTGTTAAACGGGTCCCTCTGCGGCTACTCATCTGCCAACGGCGGGCGCTCCAGTCGCAGCTGCAGCCTTGGAAGGAAAACGAGGAGGATGAAGCGGGGCCACTATGCGTAGTAGCGGCTCGCAGGTGCGTGCCTGAGCAAAGGAATTTCGTCTCGCTTCGGAAGAATTCTGCGCTTGATGGCCATGTAGCATTGGCTGTGCTGAACGGAGCTCGTTAAACAGACCATAGGTCTGTTTCACGAGCTCCGTTCGACAAATAAATAAAAAATAGCAGTTATCAAGGGTGCATATCAAATATTTCAGAAACAACGGACTGCACTTATTGGGTGAGAGAAAGCGACGTATCGGGCCGAGACCCAGACTGCGACCACATTTTCAAAGAATACTGCACGTCACCACAAATAGTTTACAACGAGACGACGTCCGATGAATGCGAGCGGCTACCGAAGGCTGAATAAAAGTGTTTGGTTACCTGAATTCTCAGTTGCGTGCGTGTCTGTGAAATAAACCTCTTCTAATACTTTCGTTTAACGCGTCTTTTAAAATAGAGCGTACGTAATGTGCAGCGCTTTCTTGGCACCTATGGGGCGCGGTCTGGATTCCTCCTCGCATTGCACTTGACAGGTTCCCTTCAATCAGTACAACGTCATTAAGTTGCATCTTTGCTTATAGCTTATACTAACGTCATTCCCAAGTGATTACGTCTGTTCTTATACTAAAATTAGCATCGCAGTCGCAGGGTACGCAAAAGGTGTGCATTTCTTGTTTTATGTGCACGTTCCAATGCATAGATTAATGTTGATCTTCGTTGATGATTGATTGATTTGTGGGGTTTAACGTCCCAAAACCAGCTCTGATTATGAGAGACGCCGTAGTGGACGGCTCCGGAAATTTCGACCACCTAGTGTTCTTTAACGTGCACTGATAGCGCACAGCACACGGGACTCAACACTTCGCCTCCATCGAAATGCAGCCGCCGCGGCCGGGATTCGATCCCACGACCTTTGGATCTACGAAGGATAAACGCTAGACCACCGTAGCGGGGCGATCCTGGTTGATCCTTGATTGATATTGTTGTATAACATTAGAAAATCTGTGTCGAATACCCGTATATTAGGGGGGTACGTACTACACCTGGTTGTCTTAACGCTAATAGTGACGTAAATGACAAATATAACATGTCAGTGGTGTAATGACCAATAATTTATGCTCCTGACATATATTTATATCCTTCCCTTCGTATTTTCGCGTATAGCAGCTGAACGAGACTTCAAGCACAGCGATGAGACGTAGGCGGCTCATCGCTTCGCTTGTAATACTTCGCATTGCTAATACGGGGCTAATACTAGTAATAATAATACGGAGCTAATAATAATGAGTAGTACGCTTGCGGACTGCTGAGCAATTCCTGGAGTAGAGCACACCCCTAGCTCGGTAAACGTTCCGAAAATGACGACACGAATTAGTGATACTGTGGTTAAAGTATCGACGAAGCTCCAAATTCATCTTTGATATTTTTAACACTGAAAGTGTCTTTAGAAATATATCTCATAAATAAAAAATAATACTTTTAAATTCGAAACAATAATAATGAATTAGCTTGTCCTTTAGTAAGCACGCTTTGTTTATGCTGTAGTCCTTGTCGGTGATCCTCGTGAACCAGGAAGGATGGTCATGTGGGCGAGTTGGCTCTGATTAGGCATATTGACGGTCAGCGCGAAACACGAGGACAAAAAATTGCGGCATATCCACGGCGTGAATGATGATGAGTGGGCGAAGCTCGGGAGGTTCATCGTAGATCGTGCCGAGTTCCGGATTAATTTAGTTAACGCGCACGCTACGAATCCTTATGGTTCAACTATGCACAAGTGAAATATCTCCAACCGGCACTTCATTGCAAGTCAAGATCCAGTGCCTATATATATATATATATATATATATATATATATATATATATATATATATATATATATATATATATATATATGGGTGGCGGGTGAACGGTTCTCCAACGCGAGCAGTCGGTATTTCTCAATCAAGAAACTCGCTAGGAGACGCTGCCTGTGCCAACGTTGTCTCTCGCGGGAGAGGGCGCGTTCTCCTTCTTTGCGAGCTGGTAGTGCGTTCATCTGAGAAAGAGCGTTTCCATAGTCAACGCGCGCCTTTCGCTCTCTCTCTCTCTGTCTCTCTCTCTCTCAGAAGACAGCAGATGGAAGAGTGAGAGAGAGAGAGGCACGCGCCGAGGGCGAGCGCGTGCTTCCCGGGAGATACTGCCGGTTATGCCTGACGCCTGACGCAGGACAAGGTTAGACTAAGAGGAGCTTCGCCCCTAAAGGAAGGAAGGGACGGGACAAAAACCACGGCTGGTCGTGTCCGGTCACTGTCGCCACTATGAGCGAACCTGCCTTTGTCAAGCTTTTTGAGAGACTTTATGGTCAGGTTAGTGTCACATTTTTCTCACTGTTTTGTGTTGATAATAAACTCCTTCTGAATTGTTAAAATCCTGTAGGCTTGTTAAACGTACAAACCACCCAAAGGACAACGAACAGAGGAGAAAAGTAACTCACCCAGCGGTTGGACACACAGCTGTCCTTAATCAACGGAAACAACCTTCCAGTAAAGCCAGAAAAGCTTACGCAGACCAACAACCAACCAACCGAAGAACAAAAACGTAATCAAGGAAGAACACCGAAGCTAGCGCCATTGTGATATGAAGATGCGTTCTTTGTGTATAGTGTTTTTTGTTGTTGTTTGATTGTTTGGTTGGTGGTCTGAGCATGCTGTCCTGGCTTTCCTGGAAGGTGCTTTTTGTTCATAAGGCACAGTTGTTAGTCCAGCCGCTGCGTGTGTCCCTTCCCTCCCCTGACCGTCATCTCTTGCCTGTTTGCTATTTTCAACATCGCGTACCAACTGACCCAGCTTTTAACATCTATATTCTGTAGGCTCGTGTTGGAAGGCTCAACGACAGCTGCCGGTGTCACGACTGCAGTGTCTTTGGCAAGGAACGCCTCATTTCCCTCTGCTGCTGCTGCGGCTAGCAATGTGCGGTACTCAGTGCACAGTGATCAAGTGCCCAGACACTCTCCGTTGTTTTCTTGGTATCGCGAAGAGCGTACAATCATTTGTGCGTATTTCGATGCGATTTCATAATTATTGTTATGTCAATAATTTGAAATATTTTCATATGTGATGCTTATATACAGTCACAAATAAGTAAATTCAGCAAAAGGTAAAACCCGTAGTTGAAGTTACATGATAATATATGATTGCATAGCACCCAACATTTTCATTTAAGCTACGACAGTTTTAGCCTTCAGGAGTGCATGCACAAACGTGTTTCTCTTTTGTGGGGAGGAAGTATGAATGTGTGTCACAATAATTGGGTACTTCTGTGATGGCAAACAATTTTTTTAGGACGATTGCCACTGTCAACGGATGAAAAGCTCCAAAGACACTCAGGATCCATGGCAAGCAGCACAACTTGAGGCTCAACTCTGCTTCAATATTAAGTTCTCTGAAAGCGCGCTCGCTCTTGTTTTCTATGTAAATAAACCTACATTTCACTCCATAATGCGCTGAACTCCGAGCATTATTGACAAGCGATATACGTGCTTTCCGTGACAGAATACTGCATTCTTACATCGTTTTTCTGCGAACAACGGTTCACATTTTCAGATGTTTTACACAGTTCTCCCTATTAGAATGATGCAGAACTCATGTGATATCGCCGCAGGAACAGAATATTCTCTTAGCCGAAACCGCCACATTGCTGTTCTTTCTCTGTTGAGGACATGTACTTCTGTGAGATAGAAATAACTAAGAAGCGCTTTGTGATAGTGTAATATTCTCTTCCTGCTTTATAGTGGGAAGCCGCCTAACTTTTGTGCTATTCAAAACGGGAGAAGCGGGTGAAGCTCCAGAAAATTTCAAAGGTGGTGTATTGTCAACAGATTAGCTGTAGAAACATAAAGTACATCATTACTTCAAACAGAGAAAAACTGTGTAAGGCCACAGAAGCCCCCTCGCCCCCTTTCGGTTACCAAAAACACAAACAAAATTTCAGTGATTCTCTCTTACAGAGAAAATAACCACCTATTTAATATTGGAGAACATAGGAAAACCGACAACACAAGAGAGCAGAAGTTTCCTGGCAGGCCAGATTCCAGGAAATTTCTGTGCTTTCGGGAAAAATGTTGATTTTTTGGAAATACCTTAACAAATAAGGCAAAGAATATGCGTATTTACGCCGCTTCCGTCGTAAACGGAAAACGTCTGCATCTACCTAGGTATGACAATAGATGGGGAATCATTCTCTGGGCGCTCCTGGCGTGTCACTATTGCCTCGGCAATCTTCTACGGAAACAGCTGAATGCATAGCATTGGGTGGTGTCGTATAGTAGATCATTTCGTTTGCAAGGATCAAACCATGCATCTGTGTTCATGACTGCCTTGCTGCACCTGTGTGGCCACTCCTGCATGTCCGACGTGATTGCATAATACGATGAAGCAAGAAATGCGCTGTTGTGTATCATAGGTTGTCAACCGTTCCAAATATATAGCTTTGGTACTTGCAAACCTAAGATAAAATTTCAAATTACACTTCATATACATCGTATGCGAACACTGAGTTTGTAGGGAACTCTACCTTAGCGACGCAAGAAAGGCCGAAGTTACCGAAATAGCACCGTTTATTTTGTCCAACTTTATTAGCTATATGCTTCGATGAAAAGGCGACAGCCGTGGCTTTGCTACTCCAATCCTATGTTTTCTTAGTCACAGTAGCACATCCCCTGTTCAGGTCCCACGCACCATCCTCGCACGCTGAACTTTTCGTAGCACGCATTATTGCACAAGGTGTGGTTTGGGCAGACGTGCTCAGGATCTGGAAGGTGCAAAATATGGCTTATGCTTATTCTGGTCCGTGATTGCTGCACAGCACCGCCCTAAAATTACGCATAACATTTAATCCATCCGAAGAAATCACTGAGTAGAAACTTCAGAAAGGGGCTCGCGGCGATTTACTAGCCATTTACGATACATATTGTCAAACAAGAACCACCATTCAGGCAGTGGAAGTGGCATACGTGTGACGTGCACTTGTACTACGAGTGCTAGATGTACAAGAGGGTGACGCCCTCCAATGTTCTCACATTTAAATAAAAAGAAAGAGGATGGCGCTTCTAGGAATATTCATCATCGACCTAGGTATGCTGCAGGTGTTCTGCGGAACAGACTTAATTAAGAGCGCTCAAGTCGTGACAACCGGACGACATTGACACTGTGCCCATTCGGCAGCTTTGGTCTCTGAATCAGCGGATGGGAGTTATGACGCAGTAGATGGCCAGGCGGGGCACGAATCATTATGTTCTGACGCTATATGTAATAAATGCTTGATCCGCAAGCGTGCTAAAGGAAGTGAATCAACATATTTGCACAGCGCAAGACTACGAGTAGTTACGTCGTAACTACTCGTAGTCTCGCGCTGTGCAAATATGTTGATTCCCAATCACCAACTAGCCCAAGCATCTGTCTTATCAAAGGAAGTGAAGTATTCTGGCAGATAGCTGATAACATATGAAGGGTCGCTCATGTAATATGTGCCGTACTTTAAAATATGCACGTGCGCGTTGCGAGTATGCAACCAATTTAGTATCGTTTACAAACCACATCTCTAAACAACAGTGCTGTATTTTCCGTCGCATATTAATTTTCAGTATTGTCAGGTAATTAATTGTATTTAACATATTGCCACACATTGGATGCTGCTTTAAACTCAAGGTGCTCAGTAGAGAAGATGAGCGCCACGTTAGTTAGAGCCTGGTAATGTATTCTTTTAACAGCAGTGTTTGAATTTTTACGGCATCTAGAAACGCACCGTAGATCTGAAACAGGGGAAAAATAATTCACCCCCCTCGCAGACCTCACGCTCTTCCCGTCCCCTTTCACTCAAACCAGGATGGAGTCAATGTCGGTTTTGCTGAGTTCAGTTCAAATTTCCCGCTTGCACCCTGCTCTCGCGCCGTCTCTTAGCACCTTTCATTACTGTTGGCCTTAGCAGCCTACAGAGCCGCGGCTTCTGTGGGCTTGTCTTTCACGTGTAGAGTCTCTTCCACACAATTTCTAACGCGTTGATTTTCCATTTAATAAAGTAAAAGCCACTTGAATGTATATTAACGCGATAGCGTTAGAGAGCTCGTGCCGGCGTCTCTCCGTTAGAGAGTTCGGTGCCGGCGTCTCTCCGTGAGCGAAAAATCGCCCGTGAGCAAAAAATAACAGCTCCAAAAATGGACAACTATGTCCATCCAGCGGAAAAAAATATCAAGCAACCTCTCGACTACCATGGCCTCCGAGACGGCGAGCGCGCCTGCCATCTCGGAGGCCATGCGGCTACAGCAGAGGCTATATGCGGTCTTGTCGGATGCTCTGCATCCACTTTCTTGGCATTTCATTCTCGCGGCACCATTAAAGGAGTGAAGTACTGCAGTTGCCATTTCACCGACCATAAGGCAATGCTTGTTGCGGTTGGCCGGAAGAGGTCTCCAGAAGAACAAATCGAACAGCTGCCAGATAGTTAACGCAAGAAGGACGACAGAATGCGAGCATTTACGAACAAAAGTGTCACGCCTACGCGCTGTTCATAATACAGAACCATGTGACTACATCACTATACAAAATTTTCATGAAGTTGATATAAAAGTGTTGTTAAATAGATCGAAAACCTATACCATTACTATAGATATGTCGCGCGCGCGCGTGTGTGTGTCTGTGTCTGTGAGCGTGTGTGTGTGTGTAACAACACACATTAATAAGTGTGCATTGAGTGGTTGAAGTGCACACTAGGGGCCGGATTTCGCCATCGCGTTCAACTCTTAAAGGTTAAGCTTAAGGGTCCCCCAATCTTTTTTAATTAAACGAACGCTGCGTGTTATGACTGTGCACATATATTTGGCCTCAATAAGCCTTCGATTTCCTTGTGCTGGAATCTTTGCGTAACGTTGAGTTGCGCTGAATATGTTGACCTGTACGACCCCTTGCCATGAGTGCTAGTAGCTCGCTCGGTATTCTCCGGGTGGACAAATCGAAGATAGACAGACAGACTATGCTTTTAGATGCGAAGCAGCTCTTTGACTAGCCTGTGCAACGCTGTCCCTCCGTGCGTCCGTACGAACGCGCCGCAACGCGCTCCCCTCGCCGCAGGTGTTGGAGCGGTGCCAAGTAGGTCACGCCGCAGCTGCGCGTTGACGTCACGCTCCCCTCGCAGTGCGCGCTGACATCACACTCTCCCTCGCCTGCCACGCACTCGCCGCAGCGCCCGCAGCTGCCGCCTCGTCCGTTCGCCCGCAACACCAGCCGCTACCGCCACTCGCTACACCGCCGACTCGTCGGTTCACGCGCAAAAAATTAGCACCATCTTCCCAAAGGGAACCCTGATGGGATGCGAAGCACCCGCGTTAGCGCTGTTCAACTCGTGACGCCACCCGTGCGCAACGCTGCTGCTTCGCATCCCATCAGGGTTCCCTTTGGAAAGACGGTGTTAAGTTTTTTAGATGCGAAGCAGCTTATGGTCGGGGCTATGGCCCTCCCTCAAACTGCCGTGTGGCGTCCACACCTGCACTGTGTGCGCGTATCCTCCTCCCCCTCCTCGCTTTGTCTCATTTCGACTCCTCTCGTTATTCCTCCTCTCCGAGCGGCCCGCGTTAACTATGGGAGCGCCTCCTCTATTTTTTCGCTATGGAAACGCTCTTCCTTCGATGGACGCTTTACCAGCTCGGAAGGAACGAGAACGTGCCCTCGCCCGCGAGAGAGAACGCTGATGCAGGCAGCGTATGCTAGCGTCAAACCGATGCAAACGCGGTACGCACCTCCCCGTGCTGCTTCGCATCGCCTCATGGCAACACCACCTCGCTTAGTCGCCTGCGCATCCACTCCCGCAGCGAGGATTTCGCATATGACGCAACTACTCCCAAGAAATGAGCTGCTCTGTCCACAGCTGCCTCGGTACTTTGAATATAGAATAACTATGCATTTCCCACATACCATGACAGATGGCTTCCAGGCGTACACTCGACCACGACACTTGTGATCAGGGGTAAGTCACGTGGGAACGTGCGGAAAATTTAGCTGCTGATTACTCAAGGCTGCAATCAACGCCTGTTTTTCCTCACGTAACTGCTTTTAGGTGTGTTAGTGCGCGAGAGGGTCAATTGAAAATCAGCGGTGGGAGCGTTGTCAATGTTGGGTATTGCTTGCGTTCCGGAAGCAATACAATTTAAATACCGTCACTTGGCGAGAGTTTATTCTAAAGCAGGATGGAAGCAAATAACCACCGGTATAGAGGAAATTCGTCGGCTACTTAACAATAAGAAAAGAGGTGAGCGAGGTGGCATGGAAATCACTGTAGTTCAGAATGCATCGCCAAGCACGCGTTTGGCTATGAGGAAGGATACCACCCTGGAGCTCGGTACTACTGCCCAAGCGAGTGCAGAAACAATTCGCGATCTAATGTGGAGCAGCTAATCCTTGAGATCCTAGGACGTTTCGTTGTGTGAGTTAGTTCGTGTCCTCAGTAGAAAAAACACTAACAAAAAACAAACACAAGGACGTACATTTGTATGACGCACCCGCCGTTTTCGTGTATGTGATGATGTTTTCGTTTTGCCTCGCGGTTTTTCCGTCGCTAAGCTGACCTGAATCAAGTTCGTGGGCATCTTCCGTGTTCGATACGACAATAACAGTTTACATGACAGTGTTACCCAGTTTCTTTGCACCGTCGTGTTCGTCCCACCGGCTGGTGGTTAGCTTGAAACGAGTCTCGCGCTGCAACGATCGTCTAGTGGCTACGGCACTCAGCTGCTAATCCAGGTGTCGTGGGAACGAATCGCGTCTGCATCGGCTGCATTGTGATGGAGGTGAAATGTTGAGACCCGTGTACCGTGCGATCTCACTGCACTTGAAAGAACCCCAGGTGAGCGGAACTTTCGCAGCCCTCTCATCCGGCGTCTCTAGTAATCATATTCTGGTTAAGGGTGTCATCATAATCATCATCAGCCTGTCTACGCCCACTGCGGGGCAAAGGCCTATCCCATGGATCTTCAATTCTCCCTGTCCTGCGCTAACTGGCCCCAATTTATCCCCACAAACTTCCTGATGTCATCTGCCCACCTATCTTCCTGCCGTCACCTGCCACGCTTGCCTTCTCTAGGAATCCACTCTGTTACCCTTAATGACCAACGGTTGTCTTGTCTTCACATTACATGGCCCGCCCACGCACATTTCTTCTTAATTTCCATTAATATGTCCCTAACACGTGTTTGTTCCCTAATCCATTCCGCTCTCTTCTTGTCCCTTTAAGGTTACCCCTATCATTTTCCGTTCCATAGCTCGCTGCGTCGTCGTCAAGTTAAGCTGAACCCTCTTAGCCTCCAAGTTTCTGCCCCGTAGGTGACCACCGGTAACATGCAGCTGTTATACACTTTCCTCATTAGCGACAATGGTAAGCTACCATTCATTATGTGATAATGTTTGCCGATTGCACTCCACCTAATTCTAGTGCTCCTGATTGCCTCAGCCTCATGATTCGGATCAGGGGTCACTACCTAGCCTAAGTACACATATTCACTTACTACTTCCAATGCCTCGCCAGCTATCTGAAATCGCTGTGCTCCCCCAAGGCTATTGAACATTACTTTAGTATTCTCCATATCATTTTCAGGCCCGATGTTCTACTTTCCCTGTTTAGGTCAGTAATCATGCTTTGTAATTCATCTCCCGAGTTGCTTAGCAAGGCGATGTCATCAGCAAATCTAAGAGTAACTGAGGTATAGCCCATTAACCCTTAAACCCACCTGTTGCCAATCCAGTCTTCTAAATACTTCTTGTAAACATGCTGTGAATACCATTGGAGCGATCGTGTCCCCTTATCTTACGCCCTCCCTTATAGGTATTTTGCGGCTCTCTTTATGGAGGAGTATGGTGGCTGTGGAGCCGTTGTAGATGTCTTCCAGTAGTCTTACGTAGTGCTTGTCTACCCCCTGATTCACAATGCCTGCGTGACTGCTGAGGTATCGACCGAGTGAAATGCCTTCTCGTAATCTGTGAATGCTATATATAGGGGGTGATTATACTCCAGGCATTTCTCTCTCACCTGATTGATAGTGCGAATATGGTCTACTTTTGAGTAGACTTCACGAAACCCTGCTTGTTCCTTAGGTTGACTGAAATTTAAGTTATTACCTTGGTAAATACCTTGTAGACGACTGACAGTAAGCTAATCGGCCTGTAATGATTCGTCTTTTCTGTCGCCTTTCTTATGGATTAGGATGATGTTCGCATTCTTCCAAGATTCCGGTATGCTCGCATTCAGTAGGCATTGCGTATACAGGCTTGCCAGTTCTTCCAGTATAATCTGCCCACCATCCTTTAACACATCTGCGGTTATCTCATCCTCACCGGGTGACATTCCCCTTGCATCTTTTTCAAAGTTTTCGTTACTTCCTCTGTGAATACGGGTGGAATGTCAGCCTCCTCTAAACTGCTTTCTCGTTCACTATTCTGGTTATGATGGCTACTGTAGAGATGTCTGTAAAGCTCCTCGGCTATTATCACTATCTAATCCTTATTTGTGATCACATTGCCTTGCCTGTCTCGTAATGCATACATCTGATTTTTGCCTATGCCTACACGTCTCTTCGCCGCTTTCAGGCTCCTTCCGTTTTTTAGAGGATGCTCAATCTGCTCCATATTATACTTTCGTATGTCGGCCGTCTTACGCTTATTGATTAACTTCGAAAGCTCAGCTAGTTCTATTCTGTCGTATTTTTGGCTGTTAAACCCCACAAATCAGTCAAATCGTGATACAAGCCTCTTGACCTGTAAAAACGCGGCTGGTTCATTCATGGACTGATTGATCGATTTCTGGGGTTTCACGTCCCAAAACCCGCTGTGATTAAGAGAGACTCCGTAGTGGAGGGCTCCGAAACTTTTTACCACCTTGGGTTCTTTAACGTGCACTGACATCGCACAGCACACGGGTCTCAACATTTCGCCTCCATCGAAACCAATCCGCCGTGGCAGAGATATGATCCGCGGCCCTCGAATCAGCAGCCGAGCACCACAGCTACTAGACCACCGTGGCGGAATAGTTCATACGTAGAGGACGACCATGAATTCCCGCCTAACTCCAGCCCTCTGTTAGCACGAGCAAGGTGGGAGTGAGGGTTGCGCACATTGCAGCGTCGAACACTGCCGTCATGGTTATGCCCTGTGTAGAACAACCGCCGTTACTGCGCCGAAGCTAAACACTCGCCCACCTGGCTCAACAGTGCGAGCGCTGGCAAACTGTCGTCGTCTCGTGACACGGGGCCTGATGGCTTTCTCTCGCAGCCGACATGTGAGTTACGTGCCTTTGTGCTCACATTTTCTATTAATGCCACCGAATTGCCTAAACGACCACGGAGATGTAATCTAATAGTTCACTTTTACATACATCCCGCACCCACTGGCACCCTTCACGTTTTACTACTAGGGAAGTTGCTAGAGCTTGTCGAGCCATTGGCATTGTGTCACGTTTTGCCGAGAATTGCGCATGTACGCCATACAAATTGTCCATTTACATGACATTAGTGCAGTAGAATACTGGGGCTTTTTTCTGATTGGTCTTATTTAAAACAAGGCTTAGCGTCTCTGTGGCGAAAAAGGGCGACATTACTAAAGACCATGTGCGCACACGAGATCCCAGCGATTTGACATATAGAAAGCCATATTGAGAAGCGCGTTACCCAGAATAGATACACCGTATACAGCTCTTGCCACAACAATGCTATCTGCAATGCAACTTTTGGTATTACTACTGCCTCATCTTTTTCGCCAACACTACGCGGAAACTACGACAAGTATCTCATGCTTTTGCCCAAGCCATTAAATGCGGGAATTTCTAGGAGAACTTGCGTCGCTTTGAGCGTGCTTATCTATGCATATGCTATCTGTATATCTAGTCGCTTACGTCTCGGTGTTGTCCCGCTCGTCTCGTTCACCTTGCGTAACCAAAATTTATATGGCGAAGCATAAACGTGTGAGAAATATGAATTACTGATTTTCTACGTCACTAACATGATATCCTCGTCACGTAAATTACAATGAAAGGTACTGCAATCACTTTCGGTTCATTCACGTAAGGCTGGACCCGTAGTATGCGTTTATGCGCAGAAGGTATTTGAATATGCAACAACCTATCTCAATCGAGGAGCAATAAAAACGTTTGAAAACCAAAACGTCTGAAAACCACGTCTGAAACCAAAAACCACGTCTGAAAACCAAAAAGAAAACATACCATTTTTCGTAGCTTGTGATTGAAGTGCGCACACAGCAACAAACGGCCGATCTAGCGGAACGCGGGTAGCAAAACCCGAGCCTCTGAGGTCCCAAGCGAACGTGCTAGCACTATAGGCTGCGGCGGCATCACCGTGACCGTACATATAATAAATAAACCTATTTCACTAGCATTTGTGATGACTGTGCTTGTGTGGCGTAAATTGCTCTTTTAATGTGCGTTAAGCATTCGCATTGCAATGCGAATGCAATAGTCTTTTTTTCACATGAGCTGTGCAATACTTTGTCTCGATAACCACGTTGATTATTTGCGACCTTGGTTGTTCGCTGTTTTAGCTAGCTTGGGTATTACTTATACGTTATGCTCCTGTTCGACCGCTCTAAGGCTGCGCAGTGTATGAGGTGGCCAGCTTTCCCTTGTCAAGCTGCCCATTGCAACTTTATCGCCTCGTCATTCTCGCGACCTTGTTGCCGAATAAACCTTATTCAATTCAATACTATCACTTGGAATGCTTTATTTATACCTTGTTCGATGCTTTAAGAACACTTCAACAAGTGACACCTGTGGTAGGCACGGCGTGCCGTAGAGAGCATTTCTTTTCGAAAAAACACACGTTTGTGATGTGCACTAACGTGCGGGGCGCGACGTTACAGTCGTGCCAGGAGGTACGGTTCTCTTGTCACACCGGCTGCGACGCTCCTGGTTCTCCCCGCTGAATGCTTCCAATGACGCGGATACCAAGAATACATCAAATGTGCGGAATATTTTTCTTTCCATTAACCACGATTTATTCAAATGTCATTACTCGCAAACGGCAGTGTGCCGACCGCAATTCTTTTCAAGACTTTGACAACGTGAGGGTACTATAAATCACTCACTTGAAATGAGTTTGGGTCCAGCGCTGAACACCAGGGGTTCGGGCTCCTCGACCACGGGTACTGCATCATGAGGAACTAAGAAAAAATTATTAGTGTATTAAGCAATGTTTGTCATTTAATCTTCTGAAACAAGAAGTCACACAAGCATGTTGTACAGTTTTATGAAAATGAATTTTTTTTTACGTGATGTGCAGAAATACAGAACAAAGTTATGAAGTACCTTGGCAGATTTCTTTAGAACATAGTGTTGATAACGAGAGGATAGAGATAAAAAAATTTTGGTGGCTTGTCGCCTTTCCGGCCACGTATCCTTAATGCAAGAGAGTAGGTGAAGTGTTGCTGTGAGCTGCATGTTTTAGGCCCCTATGCTTTTGAATGCTTCGTAAATCGTGGTGACAAAAATTTTACACCGTGTAAATAACAACTTGTTTGTGAAATTATACTTTGACTATTACCATGTGGTGACTGCGAAACCTTGACCACTTTCGTGTATGTCTCTGAGACGTGTATGTCTCTGGCTAACTTCTACGAAGCCGAAACATGTTCGCCGAATACATCATACCTCAACGCAAAAAACTCAACCGACGAAAACGACTTATTTTCTGATAATCTGGGGAACACGTTCAAAAAATCCTGCCATATCTGGCCCGGCGAGGAAATATCAGACTATTCAACACAGTTACCATTACGTAGCCACATTCAGGAAACTATACAAAACCCCTTTATAGCCTTCAGTTCTAGAAAGAAGCTTCTTTTCGGAAAAGCAACTTTCTTTCCTACTTCGCGCGGTTCTTTTCTGAATTTCATCACATTTTGTGTTGGATGTAGCGGCTAAACATCTCAAAAGAGGAGGAAAACCTGATCCTCTACAAGGCCACGCGCTCTACTTACCAGCAAGGGGAGCGTACAAGAATACGACGAGAAACAGCCTCATGTTCCAACACACAGAAATGTATCTGGAAAAATATAAGTGAGCGTGAGTGTGCAATCGCGCGCGGCGCAAGTCCGGTAACAAGCTACCCGTTAGGCGTGTTATTGCTGGTAGGATACCACCTTTCCAAATTCCGGGATGCTATATCGTGGCAAGGTTTCCTCTCTCTGACACCCCGACGCGCGTAATATATATGCAAGAAAACCCTGAGGTACAGCTGGCACAAGTGCATCCTGCCATCAAACTCTAGCACGAATGATACACGACTACGTGCTTTGGCGTGGCGCATGACTAGATTGCAATGATTATATTAGTGAGGTGCACGTCGCCGCTATCCAGAAGTTCTTAGGTGAACATTGAATGAGGATGCAGCAAATCATTTGCGCTCCAAAACCAACGTAAATGTCATATCCAGAAAAATAAAGCACATCCATAAAGTCCGATAACGTTTCCGAGTCGTTTTTCAAAGAGTCATTCTTGCATGACGAGTACATTAATCAAGCTGTCACACAGCGCTTCCTCTTTCGAAGCAGTTTGGCGCAGGCGTAGCGCATTCATTATGACGGGAAGTTGAGTGATCTCATGGTGATCTGTACTGAAATAAGGCAAGGCATTCGTAGTTGTTAAGAGGAGTTGCTAGCCAACAGCGCCACATGTTTGCGTTGCTTGCTTGTCTTCATTGTTTCGATGCCTGTAGGTCTGACTTTATTCCATGGGGCTGGAATTCTGTAATTTGATAATATCATTATCCCTCTTCGAAATACTAAATACTGCAGGGCCTTCCTTAGTGGATGGTTCAGATAATACCCCTTATATGAAGCTCAGCTCAGTTTGCGTAGCTCAAACTGAGCAAGAAATAGTACGGGATCATGCACAGCCAACCATAAATTCTAATTGCTTTGCATTCCGAACTTTCTGAGGCCGAATATTTAACAGGAAATAATTGCATTTCGCCGCTTAAGTCTCCGTTATATTCTCGTCGATAGGCTTTATCCATCCACTGGGGCTTTATACAGGCGAATATATTAAAGTGCTTATGCAAGAACGATTTAATGAAAGACGCGGGCAATATATGTACTGGACATCGGTTTGAGAAATTTAGCGTTAATGAGCTTTTCCTTTGCAGTATTTCATGGTATGAACTGCGCGTTAGTGCTGAACAGAGGGGCACTTAAGAGAGAGCCGCTGAGGTGACTTTCGCAGAAGCAATGTGTGTTTCTGATGCTAAGAGGAAGGAATTTTACGGCGTCTCTCGCCACGGGACCACAAAAAATAGAGCGAGGAAATTTATCGTTTATCCAGGAGACCAAGAAATCGAACGCCTGATACCTCTGCCCTAGAGAACAAGTGCCGTATACGACGAAACACTAGCGCATCGACTCATGTATGGGATATCGCTTGAAAGACGATAGTCTTTCTTGGAATACATGAACGCAGAAATTTTCGTCTGTCTTTCTGTTTGTCCGTCTGTGGCAGAATTCAGCCACCAGGCCTAAGTTTAAGCACTTGCCTAACGCCCAGCCATCTTTAACTGGTAGCTGCGATCATACTTTCTTTATTTATTCAAAATGCCTTACAGGCCCATTAAAGGGCATTGCGTAAGGGGGGCAGCAGTATATAAATTGCAAAAAAAAATACAGGCCACAAGTAAAAAACAAAGAACAAGGAAAAAAATACAAATGATAAACAGCAAGGTGCAACCAAGTTATACAATAGTAGAACGCAACGAACAAGAGCAAAGAACAAGGGAAAAGAATACAAATGCTAAACAGCAAGGTGCAACAAAGTTATACAATAGTAAAACGCAACGAAATCAGGTTATTACGAAAAGTTTCACGATTAGAGATGGATACAATGTGCTCTGGAAGGCCGTTCCAATGTGCTGTGGCTCGAGGTAATGGCGATGAGTTAAATGCCTGTGTGTGACCATGAATGCGCATGAAACTACGTGCGTTGTGTATGCGTCGAGATGTGCGCAGAGGAAGATGAAGCGGCAAACAGTGGAATTTGTTACTGTAGATGTACCTATGAAATAAACATAAAAGGGCAATGACGCGTCGTTGATCCAGTGACATGAGTCCAAGGTCTTGTTTTATTAGGGTGATACTTGAATGATAGTCGTAGTTACCAGCGATGAATCTCGCGGCCCTATTCTGGACGGCTTCTAACATACGGATAAGGTAGTCTTGATGTGGTGACCATGTGGATGATGCATACTCTAAATGTGGGCGAACATAAGTTAGATATGATAATGCGCGTACGTTAGAAGGAGCGTTGCGCAAATTTCTGCGCAGATAGCCGAGAGACTGGGAGGCTTTTGAAGAAACAGCTGCTATGTGCGTAGTGCAAGATAAGTCTGATGAAAGGTGAACGCCGAGATATTTGTACGATAGTGTGGCTGAAACAATGTTATTATCAATAGTATAGAGAAAGGATGAGTTAGTACGCTTTCTAGTGAACGAGATTAACTTGCATTTAGAGGCGTTAAGGGACATCTGCCAAGCTTCGCACCATCTATAGGTTAGATTAAGGTCATTTTGGAGAGTGTAATGATCGTCAATAGATTGAATTTTGCGGTAGATGACGCAATCATCCGCGAACAACCTAACTGTGGATAAAAGGTTAGCGGGCAAGTCGTTAATGTATATTAAAAAGAGTAATGAACCCAGTACACTGCCCTGGGGAACACCAGACGTGACATCGCAAATGTTAGATGAAGTGTCGTGAACCACCGTGAATTGCTGACGGGATGACAAGAAGTTGCGTATCCAAGACAGTGTTAATGAATCGAGACATAGAGAAGACAATTTAGAGATTAAACGACAATGAGGGACAGTATCAAAAGCTTTGGCGAAATCGAGAAAGAGGCAATCGGTTTGATCGTTACTGTTCATATTAAAGTGAAGGTCAGTAGTGAATTCGAACAACTGAGTGTCACATGAGTAGCCTTTCCTGAAGCCATGCTGATTAGGGAAAAAGAAGTTATTCGATTCAAGGTGATTATAGATATGAGATACTATAATATGTTCAAGCAGTTTACAGGATATGCATGTTAGTGAAATGGGTCGATAATTACGGGGCGAGTGCCTGTCACCGGACTTGAATACGGGGACTACCTTGCCGATCTTCCAGTCTTTAGGCAACTCACCGGATGACAGAGACTGGTTAAAGATGAGACACAGAAAGAGATTGGAAATATCAGTGGTGTTCTTCAGTATTTTAGAGTTAATGTTATCAATGCCTGATGAAGTAGAAACTTTAAGATTCATGATGAGGTTCGCGATACCTTCTGCAGTGACGGTGATGGGAGCCATGAAAGGGAAGGGCTGATCAGGGACAAATGGCACATTGGAACAATCTTCTTTTGTAAAAACTGAGGCAAAATATGCATTGAAGGCAATCGCGGAAGCTTCGTCAGAAAGCGGTGTTTGTTTAGCATCATGTAATGTAATGCTATTAGAAGACTTATTGCAAGGAGAGATTATTTGCCAGAATTTTTTAGGATTATTTTTGATAAGTGAGGGCAAGTCCTGCGAATAATATTTCTTCTTCGCTGCGCCTAGAGCTTTACAGTACTCTTGCAAGCACACCTTGTATTTTTCCCAGCATGAAGCAGAATCATTGCGTTTAGCTAAATCTTTCTGTGCATGAAATCGCTCCAGTAGTTTCAGGTGCATTAGTGAAAACCAGGTCCAGTAAGTTGGTACCACGGGTGAATTGCTGAACAACTTGTGATAAGTTGTAGTCGAGAGTTACTTCTAAAAAATTTGATGAGATGCGACATGTGGTAGACATGGTAGACCAATCAATGAGCGGGTAATTGAAATCACCTAAAAGGTATATTATATCAGCTGAGTAGAGTTGTGTAGCTCGCTGGATGTTATCACTCAAAACCTCGGGAAAGGAAGAATACGCATCCGGTGGGCGATAACATGCTCCTATAAGTATTTTAGCATAAGTTGTAATGCAAACAGCCCACGTTATTTCTATAGAAGGGTTAGTATCAAGGTGAAATGATGGGACTGTATTTTTCACCGCTATTAACACGCCGCCTCCTCTTCTATCAACGCGGTCACATCGATATAGCTTATAGTTGTCCTTATCTGGAAACAGTTCTTCGTTGGTTACTTCAGGATAAAGCCAGGTCTCCGTGAGTATTAATATGTCTGCATCACTATCGTCTAAATGAGAACACAATTCATCCCTCTTGGGTAGTAGGCTTCGAATGTTAGTAAAAGACACAGATAAAGATGGTGACTTCACTATACACCGCTTACGCGTGCGCGTGTTAACCTCTAGCTATCTCATGGACAGCACAACTGCGTTGCTTGAATGATCAAAAACGTAGGTGTTTGTGTCAATGCGCAGCTTATCAATGGATAGCTTAAAAGGTTTGTTTTGAGTCTTCGCGTGTTCCAGAAGCTTACGGCGAGCTTGTCGCGTTTTTGATAGAAAAATCTTCACGTATGTAAAAATTTTTTCCCTTAAGCTTACGCGCATTTGACAAAATCAGCTCTTTATCCTTGAAAAATGTAAACTTGGCAATAATTGGCCTTCGTCTATCCGCGTTAAATCTGCCCAGCCTGTGCACACGCTCCAGTTGCGGACTTGTTACGGTAATGCCTAGGTGGTCGGAGCAAAACTTCACTACCTTATCTTCTGAGGCTGCCCAGTTCTCATTAGGGTCTTCTTCAAGGCAAAAAAAAAAAGAAGATTAGACCGACGTGATCTATTTTCAGCATCTTCGCACCTATTCGTAATTTTCGACGCACCTATTCCCAACTTTACTTGTGAACATTGTCGACCAAAAAGCAAACACTACCCATATCTGAGGCGCGACATCAATACGTAAATATTAGGTGGTGTATTGCTTTACTAGAAAATGCATAGATGCGTAATTCTAAACACCCTAGTGTTTCTTAGGCTGCGCTAAAAATGCGACGATATGCGCGAAAAAGGCTTCTGCCGACGATTTGGTTCTGCCACCTGGCAGTTGCCCAGGGACACAGGCTCATGTTTTCCGACGGCGCTGCCAGGTGGCGTCCGAATCTCATGCAGCGCCGGCAGAAGACTATCGTCTTTCGACAACATTTGCAGCGAAGCACGCAGATACACGGCCACTCTTTTAGCTTCCCTACCGCTGCTCAGAGAAAAGCCGAAGCTAATTCTGATATGTTGCAGACAAATTTCGAAACATCAAATTAAATAACGGCCACCGGCAGTGAACTCAAAGTTGTTGCACCGCATCGAGCGTTTTCTTTTGTAGCACTCAGGGTAGGACGGCGACATATAGACAACTATAAAGGGTGTCCCAATTATCACGCAGCGCGATTGAAAAGAAAAACCACTCGCATTACTCGAAAGCAGCCTGGTGCATAGTGTTCCTAGTACAGTGCAATAGGTACGAGTAATTTTTTGTTGATTGGATTTGATTACCTAATTGTATTTAAATCTAATTCGAGAACTACTGTTCTAATCATTGAGGCTTCAATGAGGCAGTAGCATTCATAATAATACGGTGGCAATAATTTTGCCGAAAATGGCTATCGGAGGTAAGTCTATAGTCTTGGGTTTTTAATGAAAATTCCCCTCGACCAGAATTGGAAATAAAAGGGCTTTCTCGCATCGCATATTGTTCTTCTACTTGTTACGCGTGTTCCTGATTAATAATACGGTGCTAATAATTTTGCCGAAAATGGCTATCGAAGGTAAGTTTTATAGTCTTGGTTTTTAATGAAAATTCCCCTTGACCAGAATTGGAAATAAAAGCGTCTTCTCTCATCGCACATTGTTCTTCTTGTTCGCGTGTTCCTGGTTAATAATTACGGTGGCAATAATTTTGCCGAAAATTTTGGTGGGCTATCGGAGGTTAAGTCTATAGTCCCTGGTGTTTTAATGAGAATTCGCCTCGACAAGAAAAGTGCAAAGTAAAAGCAGTGTCCTCGCATCCGCGTGTTGTTCTTCTACTTGTCCCTGATCATACGAGTAATTTTTTGTTGATTGGATTTGATTACCTAATTGTATTTAAATCTAATTCGAGAACTACTGTTCTAATCATTGAGGCTTCAATGAGGCAGTAGCATTCATAATAATACGGTGGCAATAATTTTGCCGAAAATGGCTATCGGAGGTAAGTCTATAGTCTTGGGTTTTTAATGAAAATTCCCCTCGACCAGAATTGGAAATAAAAGCGTTTTCTCGCATCGCATATTGTTCTTCTACTTGTTACGCGTGTTCCTGATTAATAATACGGTGCTAATAATTTTGCCGAAAATGGCTATCGAAGGTAAGTTTATAGTCTTGGGTTTTTAATGAAAATTCCCCTTGACCAGAATTGGAAATAAAAGCGTCTTCTCTCATCGCACATTGTTCTTCTTGTTTCGCGTGTTCCTGGTTAATAATACGGTGGCAATAATTTTGCCGAAAATGGCTATCGGAGGTAAGTCTATAGTCTTGGGTTTTTAATGAGATTTCGCCTCGACCAGAATTGCAAGTAAAAGCGTGTCCTCGCATCGCGTGTTGTTCTTCTACTTGTTACGCGTGCTCCTGATTAATAATACGGTGCTAATAATTTTGCCGAAAATGGCCATCGGAGGTAAGTCTATAGTCTTGGATTTTTAATGAGATTTCGCCTCGACCAGAATTGCAAGTAAAAGCGTTTCCTCGCACCGCGTGTTGTTCTTCTTCTTGTTACGCGTGTTCCTGATTAATAATACGGTGCTAATAATTTTGCCGGAAATGGCTATCGGAGGTAAGTCTATAGTCTTGGGTTTTTAATGAAAATTCCCCTCGACCAGAATTGGAAATAAAAGCGTTTTCTCTCATCGCATATTGTTCTTCTTGTTTCGCGTGTTCCTGGTTAATAATACGGTGCTAAAATTTTGCCGAAAATGGCTATCGGAGGTAAGTCTATAGTCTTGGGTTTTTAATGAGATTTCGCCTCGACCAGAATTGCAAGTAAAAGCGTTTCCTCGCACCGCGTGTTGTTCTTCTTCTTGTTACGCGTGTTCCTGATTAATAATACGGTGCTAATAATTTTGTCGAAAATGGCCATCGGAGGTAAGTCTATAGTCTTGGGCTTTTAATGAAATTTCGCCTCAATCAGAATTGGAAATAAATGCGTTTTCTCGCATCGCATATTGTTCTTCTTCTTGTTTCGCGTGTTCCTGATTAATAATACGGTGCTAATAATTTTGCCGGAAATGGCCATCGGAGGTAAGTCTATAGTCTTGATTTTTAATGAAGTTTCGCCTCGACCAGAATTGGAAATAAAAGCGTTTTCTCTCATCGCATATTGTTCTTCTACTTGTTACGCGTGTTCCTGATTAATAATACGGTGGCAATAATTTTGCCGAAAATGGCTATCGGAGGTAAGTCTATAGTCTTGGGTTTTTAATGAAAATTCCCCTCGACCAGAATTGGAAATAAAAGCGTTTTCTCTCATCGCATATTGTTCTTCTTGTTTCGCGTGTTCCTGATTAATAATACGGTGGCAATAATTTTGCCGAAAATGGCTATCGGAGGTAAGTCTATAGTCTTGGGTTTTTAATGAAAATTCCCCTCGACCAGAATTGGAAATAAAAGCGTTTTCTCTCATCGCATATTGTTCTTCTTGTTTCGCGTGTTCCTGGTTAATAATACGGTGCAATAATTTTGCCGAAAATGCTATCGGAGGGTAAGTCTATAGTCTTGGGTTTTTAATGAAATTCGCCTCGACCAGAATTGGAAATAAAGCGTTTTCTCTCATCGCATATTGTTCTTCTACTTGTTACGCGTGTTCCTGATTATAATACGGTGGCTAATAATTTTGCCGAAAAGGCCATCGGAGGTAAGTCTATAGTCTTGGGCTTTTAATGAAATTTCGCCTCGACCAGAATTGGAAATAAAAGCGTTTTCCTCGCATCGCATATTGTTCTTCTACTTGTTACGCGTGTTCCTGATTAATAATACGGTGCTAATAATTTTGCCGAAATGGCTATCGGAGGTAAGTCTATAGTCTTGGGTTTTTAATGAAATTCCCCTCGACCAGAATTGGAAATAAAAGCGTTTTTCTCTCATCGCATATTGTTCTTCTAATGTTACGCGTGTTCCTGGTTAATAATACGGTGCATAAATTTTGCCGAAAATGGCTATCGGAGGTAAGTCTATAGTCTTGGGTTTTTTAATGAGATTTCGCCTCGACCAAATTGCAAGTAAAGCGTTTCCTCGCATCCGCTGTTGTTCTTCCTTCTTGTTACGCGTGTTCCTGATTAATAATACGGTGCTAATAATTTTGTCGAAAATGGCCATCGGAGGTAAGTCCTATAGTGTTGGGCTTTTAATGAATTTCGCCTCAAATCAGAATTGGAAATAAATGCGTTTTCTCGCATCGCATATTGTTCTTCTCTTGTTTCGCGTGTTCCTGATTAATAATACGGTGCTATAATTTTGCCGGAAAATGGCCATCGGAGGTAAGTCTATAGTCTTGATTTTAATGAAATTTCGCCTCGACCAGAATTGGAAATAAAAGCGTTTTCTCTCATCGCATATTGTTCTTCTACTTGTTACGCGTGTTCCTGATTAATAATACGGTGGCAATAATTTTGCCGAAAATGGCTATCGGAGGTAAGTCTATAGTCTTGGGTTTTTAATGAAATTCCCTCGACCAGAATTGGAAAGTAAAAGCGTTTCCTCGCATCGCATATTGTTCTTCTTCTTGTTACGCGTGTTCCTGATTAATAATACGGTGCCAATAATTTTGCCGAAAATGGCCATCGGAGGTAAGTCTATAGTCTTGATTTTTAATGAAGTTTCGCCTCGACCAGAATTTAAAATAAAAGCGTTTTCTCTCATCGCATATTGTTCTTCTACTTGTTACGCGTGTTCCTGATTAATAATACGGTGGCAATAATTTTGCCGAAAATGGCTATCGGAGGTAAGTCTATAGTCTTGGGTTTTAATGAAAATTCCCCTCGACCAGAATTGGAAATAAAAGCGTTTCTCGAATCGCATATTGTTCTTCTTCATTGTTACGCGTGTTCCTGATTAATAATACGGTGCTAATAATTTTGCCGAAAATGGCTATCGGAGGTAAGTCTATAGTGTTGGGCTTTTAATGAAAGTTTCGCCTCGAAAGCATAATGGATAAATGGGGTTTTCTCTCATCGACATATGTTCTTCTTACTTGGTTCGCGGTGTTCCTGATTTAATAATAACGGTGGCTAATAATGTTTGCCCGGAAATCGGCCATCGGAGGTAAGTCCATAGGTCTTGGATTTTTATGAAGTTCCCATCGACCAGAATTGGAAATAATAGCGTTGCTCGGCATCGCATATTGTTCTTCTTACTTGGTACGCGTGTCCTGAGTAATAATACGGTGGCTAATAATTTTGCCGAAGATGGACTATCGGAGGGTAAGTCTATGAGTCTTGGGTTTTTAATGAAAATCCCCTCGACCAGAATTGGAAATAAAAGCGTTTTTCTCGATCCCAGCTCATATTTTTCTTACTTGTTTACGCGTGTTCCTGGTTAATATACGGTGCTAATAATTTTGCCGAAAATGGCCTATCGGAGGTAAGTCTAGTAGGCTTGGGTTTTAATGAAATTTCTGCCTCGACCAGAATTT
>JABSTT010002780.1:0-24201 GCA_013339685.2 Hyalomma asiaticum
TTTTGCTCAAAATGGCAAGTCTATAGCCTTGGGAAATTAATGAAAATCGAGCAAAATACGATATCGCTGTATATGGGCCAGTTTCGTTCGATTTGAACGGGGTCGCATTTTTCTCAAAAATGGCAAGTCTATAGCCTTGGGAAATTAATGAAAATCGAGTAAAATACGATACAGCTGTATATGGGCCAGTTCGTTCGATTTGAACGGGGTCGCATTTTTCTCAAAAATGGCAAGTCTATAGCTTGGGAAATTAATGAAAATCGAGCAAAATACGATATCGCTGTATGGGCCAGTTTCGTTCGATTTTAACGGGGTCGCATTTTTCTCAAAAATGGCAAGTCTATAGCCTTGGGAAATTATGAAAATCGAGCAAAATACGATATCGCTGTATATGGGCCAGTTTCGTTCGATTTTAACGGGGTCGCATTTTGCTCAAAAATGGCAAGTCTATAGCCTTGGAAATTAATGAAAATCGAGCAAAATACGATATCGCTGTATATGGCCAGTTTCGTTCGATTTGAACGGGGTCGCATTTTTCTCAAAAATGGCAAGTCTATAGCCTTGGGAAATTAATGAAAATCGAGATAAATGCGATATCGCTGTATATCGGCCAGTTTCGTTCGATTTGAACGGGGTCGCATTTTTCTCAAAAATGGCAAGTCTATAGCCTTGGGAAATTAATGAAAATCGAGGAAAATGCGATATCGCTGTATATCGGCCAGTTTCGTTCGATTTGAACGGGGTCGCATTTTTCTCAAAAATGGCAAGTCTATAGCCTTGGGAAATTAATGAAAATCGAGGAAAATGCGATATCGCTGTATATCGGCCAGTTTCGTTCGATTTGAACGGGGTCGCATTTTTCTCAAAAATGGCAAGTCTATAGCCTTGGGAAATTAATGAAAATCGAGGAAAATGCGATATCGCTGTATATCGGCCAGTTTCGTTCGATTTGAACGGGGTCGCATTTTTCTCAAAATGGCAAGTCTATAGCCTTGGGAAATTAATGAAAATCGAGGAAAATGCGATATCGCTGTATATCGGCCAGTTTCGTTCGATTTGAACGGGGTCGCATTTTTCTCAAAAATGGCAAGTCTATAGCCTTGGGAAATTAATGAAAATCGAGCAAAATAGCGATATCGCTGTATATCGGCCAGTTTCGTTCGATTTGAACGGGGTCGCATTTTTCTCAAAAATGGCAAGTCTATAGCCTTGGGAAATTAATGAAAATCGAGAAAATACGATATCGCTGTATATGGGCCAGTTTCGTTCGATTTGAACGGGGTCGCATTTTTCTCAAAAATGGCAAGTCTATAGCCTTGGGAAATTAATGAAAATCGAGGAAAATACGATATCGCTGTATATCGGCCAGTTTCGTTCGATTTGAACGGGGTCGCATTTTTCTCAAAAATGGCAAGTCTATAGCCTTGGGAAATTAATGAAAATCGAGGAAAATACGATATCGCTGTATATCGGCCAGTTTCGTTCGATTTGAACGGGGTCGCATTTTTCTCAAAAATGGCAAGTCTATAGCCTTGGGAAATTAATGAAAATCGAGCAAAATACGATATCGCTGTATATGGGCCAGTTTCGTTCGATTTGAACGGGGTCGCATTTTTCTCAAAAATGGCAAGTCTATAGCCTTGGGAAATTAATGAAAATCGAGGAAAATACGATATCGCTGTATATCGGGCCAGTTTCGTTCGATTTGAACGGGGTCGCATTTTTCTCAAAAATGGCAAGTCTATAGCCTTGGGAAATTAATGAAAATCGAGCAAAATACGATATCGCTGTATATGGGCCAGTTTCGTTCGATTTGAACGGGGTCGCATTTTTCTCAAAAATGGCAAGTCTATAGCCTTGGGAAATTAATGAAAATCGAGCAAAATACGATATCGCTGTATATCGGCCAGTTTCGTTCGATTTGAACGGGGTCGCATTTTTCTCAAAAATGGCAAGTCTATAGCCTTGGGAAATTAATGAAAATCGAGGAAAATACGATATCGCTGTATATCGGCCAGTTTCGTTCGATTTGAACGGGGTCGCATTTTTCTCAAAAATGGCAAGTCTATAGCCTTGGGAAATTAATGAAAATCGAGCAAAATACGATATCGCTGTATATGGGCCAGTTTCGTTCGATTTGAACGGGGTCGCATTTTTCTCAAAAATGGCAAGTCTATAGCCTTGGGAAATTAATGAAAATCGAGCAAAATACGATATCGCTGTATATGGGCCAGTTTCGTTCGATTTGAACGGGGTCGCATTTTTCTCAAAAATGGCAAGTCTATAGCCTTGGGAAATTAATGAAAATCGAGCAAAATACGATATCGCTGTATATGGGCCAGTTTCGTTCGATTTGAACGGGGTCGCATTTTTCTCAAAAATGGCAAGTCTATAGCCTTGGGAAATTAATGAAAATCGAGTAAAATACGATATCGCTGTATATGGGCCAGTTTCGTTCGATTTGAACGGGGTCGCATTTTTCTCAAAAATGGCAAGTCTATAGCCTTGGGAAATTAATGAAAATCGAGCAAATTACGATATCGCTGTATATGGGCCAGTTTCGTTCGATTTGAACGGGGTCGCATTTTCTCAAAAATGGCAAGTCTATAGCCTTGGGAAATTAATGAAAATCGAGGAAAATACGATATCGCTGTATATCGGCCAGTTTCGTTCGATTTGAACGGGGTCGCATTTTTCTCAAAATGGCAAGTCTATAGCCTTGGGAAATTAATGAAAATCGAGAAAATACGATATCGCTGTATATCGGCCAGTTTCGTTCGATTTGAACGGGGTCGCATTTTTCTCAAAATGGCAAGTCTATAGCCTTGGGAAATTAATGAAAATCGAGTAAAATACGATATCGCTGTATATCGGCCAGTTTCGTTCGATTTGAACGGGGTCGCATTTTTCTCAAAAATGGCAAGTCTATAGCCTTGGGAAATTAATGAAAATCGAGTAAAATACGATATCGCTGTATATGGGCCAGTTTCGTTCGATTTGAACGGGGTCGCATTTTTCTCAAAAATGGCAAGTCTATAGCCTTGGGAAATTAATGAAAATCGAGTAAAATACGATAGAGCGAAAGGCGCGCGTTGACTGTGGAAACGCTCTTTCTTAGATGAACGTCCTACCAGCTCGGAAAGAAGGAGAACGCGCCCTCATCCGCGACAGACAACGTTGGCGCAGGCAGCGTCTTCTAACGAGTTTCTTGATTGAGAAGTACCGACTGCTCGCCCTGGAGAACCGTTCACCGGCCACCCATATATATACATATAGGCACTGGATCTTCACTTGCAATGAAGTGCCGGTGGGAGATTTCACTTGTGCGTAGTTGAACGATAAGGATTCGTAGCGTGCGCGTTAACTAAATTAATCCGGAACTCGGCACGATCTAGGATGAACCTCCCGAGCTTCGCCCACAAATCATTATACACTCCGTGGATGTACTGTGAATTTTTTTTCTTTTCTTTTTCACCAATTCCTCTTTTTTTTCGTTCCTTCGCATCCCTCGCACAAAGCCTGCAAAGAGCTTGCTTCTGATTCTTGCTTACCCACTCAAAATCCTTATCCTGTTCACGTGGCTCGGTAGTTCAAACGTGGTACCCATTAAAGAACCAGCCGTTGCACCTCCAGGGTCTTCCCTATCGAGATAATTTTTAGGGGCGAAGCTCCTTAAGGCGTGGGTCGTGCGTCCCCGATGTATGTAGTTGTAGGTAGCCACCAGCTCGTTTTGTTCTTGGAATGTCCGCTATATGACGGTACTTGTATATGGGCGCTGGAGGTGCCGCCGCTCTCCGATTAGCTGCTGCGCGGGTCTACGCCGGGAGCGCTCCTCTCATTCTCCTGGATCGTCGCCGTACGCGTCGGATCGCGCTTCATGGACTATGAACGAAGAGAAAAAAATTCCGAACGTTGTGTCCGAAGCGGGGAATCGAACCAGGGACCCCTCGCTTCCGAACGCGCGGCGCTAGCCACTACGCCACGAAGTGCACATGGACACATGCACCACGATGACAGTAAACACCCAATATTAACGAAAGACTGCGCGTTTTTAACGCGCTTGTGCTAGCGCGTTACGACCCGTGTAAGAAGCTGGTGTAAGACGCTGAGGCCTCTCCGCCTTTTACTCTCTCAGCAGTCATGTGATGGCGTCGGCAAACGCGGTGCGCGTTCCGGCCTGTGTAAGGGGCTGCGTGAGACGTCTTTACACGACGATCGACTGGGCGAATTGCACGGAATATTCACGGTTTACCGATGATTCCCTCCGGAGCTTCGCCCACTCATCATCATTCACCCCGTGGATATGCCGTGATTTTTTTGCTCTGCTCATGTCGTCTGTCTCCTTCCCTTTGAGCCAGTCGGGCTAGCGTTGTTTGTTTTTTTGTTTGTTGGTTTGCTCCTTTTAATAACGCTGCCTTTACACTTGTGTTCGAATGGGCGTCGTGCTCTTTCGACTTAAACCTCTGAGGAAGGGGGTCCTCCAGGCGAAACATTAGGAATAAAGTTTTATCTGTTAACATTGCAGTTGACTTCAAATTCTAAAGAATAATAAATAAATACATAAATGAATGTGTGTATGCGCGCGTGCGTGCGTACATGTGTGTGTCAGCAAGAGTTTCTTTTGGCTACCGTCAAACTAAGAATGTTGAAGTAAACTGAAATCTTAACAGATAACTTTGTAAGAATTTCAAATTATATTTGAAAAGAAAAAGGAATGCCCTGGTGCAAGGAGCAGAGCAATATTTGGTTCACGTGATCACAGGACTGTGCACGAGTGACTGGCATAATTTCAGATAAGATTAACAAAGTGTGGAAGTGCCCCTTTCACAT
The DNA here is from genome assembly GCA_013339685.2 of Hyalomma asiaticum. NCBI lineage: Eukaryota > Metazoa > Arthropoda > Arachnida > Ixodida > Ixodidae > Hyalomma > Hyalomma asiaticum. The sequence goes on from JABSTT010002780.1 coordinate 4,831, forward strand.
TTATGCTGTCACACATTGCATATGCGCGCCTTCATCTCCCAGATATATACGCTCAAGAAATGTAACCATTGGAGCCCATAAAATTATGGGAAGGCTTTTACCCTCTAATTATCTAAGCGTACCAGTTAGCCTTTGTGTTTATTCATCCAATGAATAGGTACGGTTACATTTTACGCCTCCCTACTCAGTGAGAATGCGTTGAGCAATTTTCTAAATGATGTTTTCGCACTGCCTTTCACTTGTAAGTAGGTCACTAGTCATTCACATACCTGGGCTTTGCGAAGGGTAGTTAGTGAACCAAAAACCCGAGTCTGTCAGTATTCCCGGAGCAAGGATTATCGGGTTGCGGTTGGCTTCGCTTTGTTCGGGCGAGGGGCTGTTACCCGTAGCCAACTGGCCCACTCTGTCGACTTCTAGAATGTACCCGTCTTCTGTGGTGGCCTCAGTCGTGACGCAAGAAAACCCGAAGGAACTGGCTAGCTCGCACGGCAGAGAATGGATGAAAGAAATTCCTGAGCAATTCCCTGTAGGTTTTTTTTACAAAGAACGTCATGGCGCATGTAAAACTAATGAACGATATGCAGAAGGTTCAATTTTGGCAGTCTTAAGTCCTGCACTCATCGCAGCTCTTTGGACAAAATGCTTACTGTATTATTTGTCGAATTCAGTGGTGGTAGGATATAGACATTCGCCATCATTGAACCGAGAAAATGCAATGGCCCTCTATGCGTTAGATCAGTAGAGGTATTGCGCTGAGGTATTTTTTAAAAAATAAGGAATGAACAAAGGTGGCGCTGTAGCTAAAGCGAAAGGAAGCATCAGGTACTCGCTGAAGCAAGAGAAAGAGCAGGATACCTGAAACAGTCACTATGGCATCCCGGGCGTCGTTTAAATTGCAATGATTACGCATTAGAACTATTGTAATTATTTACGAATTTTTGTTCCTACTGGGATTGCTGTTGGTGGTTTTCGTGTATTTTGAAGTGTTCGTTCGCGATAATATTTTTGCCTGTTAAATTCCGCTTTTCGTGTTCCTAGGAAAACGGACCGCTGTTCATTTTTTAAACGTTGTAGAGCACCTGAGAAAATGAGTTAAATGGAGATATTCTATTCAAGCAGAAGAAGTCTGCATTTAGTTCTCTGAAAACAGAAAAGGCATATCTAAAGAAATTTAAACAGAACAATACCTGAAAACTTGAAAAAATACCCTGTCATGCAACAGAATTCCAAGAAGGCGTTATTCGTTCATTTTTGTCCGGTGGCTCCCTTTTAAAAGAAGCCACTAGACATATGACAAAACGCTGTTTTAAATAAAGGAAAAGGGCCACTTTTCACTCAGCTTTAACGTAACACACGGAACAAGGGGCTGTGAACGAACGTCCAACCAACACTCATTTATCTGCCCACAGTACGCCAATTTGAATTAGAGTAAAACGTATTCAAAGGCGTAACTGTCTGGGTATCTACCCTTTTCTTCTAAAACGACACCTTTCAGAAACACAAGGTGGTTTTAGTTTCCGTAAGGCTGTACATTCTTGTACAACGCCCCATGTTTATTCCTTGAACTGTATATTGAAACGAGTCGTTTTACTACCTACGCTGAATATCGAAGGCGAATTCAAGCAGGCAATTAATTCAACGCTCCTCAGTAGCATGGAGGCTTCTTAGACCATTCTTGGCACTAACCAATCTTAACAGTTAACATATGAATATCAAGAAGATGTTAACATATGGATATCAAGAAGAGGAAAAAAGCAGCTTCAAGTGTTCGAGTACCTACACTTATGCCAAATCGAAATCACTATATATATATATATATATATATATTGCAATGAAGACAGCAGCTTTATTACAGTTCCCGGGGAGCGGCACTGATTCGGAATGGTAGAGCGCTGAAGAGGAAGACCAGCAGGGATAGAACAGCGGGCCTGCGGCAAAGGCACTGTCTGTTTTCCTTTTTACAATGGCACAGTCGACAAACACGGAGACATCTACGTCTACGACCCTTCGAAGCGGTCGAGTACTTTCGGCTCCGCACACGCTACCAACCGCGGACGGCGTACCAGCCTCCGCGGCGACTCCACTGCGGGTTGGCGAGACCAACGTGAACCAGTTCGTGTTCACGTTCTCTCAACACCTCATGAACAAACTGCTCTACTGCCGGCATAGTGTGCGCCACCACAGTTCCTGAGAAGGTGATCCCCGAATAGTATGGGCATAATGACCTATCACTTGGGCTGTACAGCCAACTATGGAGCTGTTCAATACTCGTGGCCAGACCCTATGAAGTCCTCCGCCGAAGGCCGTCTCCGGGGAACTGCCGAGGCATGCCATCACATCAAAGGCAGGGGCCTACGCTACAGAATCAGCTTGGAGCGCAGCTTTGACATCAGCGTTTGCATCTCTTCCGAGCGCTTATGACGCTCCCTTCATGGAGATGTAGTCACAGCGCAAGGTAAAACGGATGACGTCGCAGTCTATATCTATGACAAACTCTGTCTCCTACATAGTTGCGACATAAAATGGACCTCCCCGGCAGCCAGACAGTATGTCGTCGACGGCCTGTACTATCCGACACACGCAGCCGCACTGTCTGCACTATCTTTCCAAGACGGCCTCGAAACGTTCGTGCGGCGGGTAGTGCTGCTGCAAGACACTACTGGTTGGCGCTTAGACACCGGATGTGATCAAGAGCCCACTGGTTCACGACGTGGATGCTTTACGTGCGGGCGTTACGGGTAGGAATACGAGACATACCCGCAAGTGCCACGCCACACCATTCAGTACCAAACCTGGCAGTTCCTCACTGTTGATGTCCGCGTCGACGGCATCAGGATGCTTACGGCCCTCGTCGATACTTGAGCGCAGTGCACGGCTTTGCTTCGAGGACGCGCCACAGCTACCCTTCAGCCGTGGACTGAGCCGCCCTCCGGTGGTTGCGAAATCCCTATCGGTGCGCTGGACCCACAACTCCACACCGAAGCCGGGAGGAAGTTCTTTGCGGCAGTTCCCGCTTTTTAAGATCTTCTTGCCGACATGGTTCTGGGAGCGGACTGCGTCCTCTGGGGCGAAGTTAAGCTCATCATGGACGGCGGCGGGGTCCATCTCCGCTCCTTGATTACACACACTCCCTCGGCAGAAAATCCACAAAGTGAGCCCACAATGCTGTCATCGGTACTCAACCGGCACGAGCAGAAGTCATGAGCAACCTGCAAAGAGCCGAAATCTTTTCATCTTTCGATCGGCGGTCAGGGTACTGGCAAGTATCAGTGAATGATGACGGTCGATCACAGACAGCGTTTTTCACATCTGACGGCTTGTACGAAATCAACGTCATGCCGTTTGGACTTTGTAATTAGCCCGCGACCTTTGAGCGCATGATGGACGCCGTTCTGCGCAACTTGAAATGGCACACGTTCTTGTCTTACCTTCGCGACGTCGTCATTTCTGCTCCGGACTTCACGCATTTTAAACGTCTGCGGCTTGTTTAAACGAGTTTGAGGAACGGCGGCCTTCAACTGCACGTAATCATTTGCCGATTTGCCGCACGACAGTTAACTATCTGGGGCTACATCGTGTCCAAGGAAGGAATTCTCTCCGATTCAGTCAAGATTCGGGTCGTGACCGTGTTCTTCGAATCGCACACCGGCCAAAGAACTGCTCAGTTTCGTAGGACTGTGCTCCTACTTTCGACGCTTCATTCGGAAGTTCGCCACTTTGTATGATGTCACCGCTAACGAGGCTCTTCGGAAGTAACAGACCCCTCAATTTGTGTTGGTCAGAATGCGACGACGCGTTCCCAAAGTTCTGTCGTTTGTTGGCGTGCCCTACCATACAACGCCACTACGACCCTGCGGTCGCTACAGAGGTACACGCGAATGCTAGCGGTGCTGGCCTAGTCGCTGTTCTTGTGCAGCGCAAACCTGAGTTCCCTGGTTATATCGTGGCATATGCAAGTCGTATGCTTAATACATCTTAATACATACATGACATCGCCACGGAAAAAGAATGCCTGGCGATCGTCTGGGCCCTTACGAAGTTCCGACGTTATTTGTATGGTCGCCTATTTGATATCGTCACGGAGAACCACACCCTTTGTTGCGTGTGAATTAAGGACCCTCCCGGCTGGTATGTTGAGCACTTAGACTGCAGGACTACGTTCTCCTCCTTACTGTACCGCAGTGGACAACATACCAAACGCGTCCTTAGTCCAGAAAAATACCCACGCAGAGAAATGCAGAACGATTGCACGTGCAATGTTTGAGCTTTTATTGCCGCTACACATGATGCACAGCTCGACGACATGGGACTTTGCTGCGGTAAGGGTGCCCACGTCTTTTACTTTGTCAGGCCGTAATGCGATAAGAAGAGAGAATTTAACCAGCATGATCGCATAACGGTGGTACATTGCACGCTACACGCAAACGTAGTTGTACAGCATACGCTCACGCGGTTATACGACAACGAAACAGGAACTAAGGTCAGTGCACACACAGCTGTAGCAGTAGCTACTCGGACATACGCGTGCACCGTGGATTTCGTCTGATCCTTGTCCACGACAATTCGCTTTTTGTAGTAGTCAAGTTCCTTACGAATTTCCCAGTTCTCACTCAGCAAAATGATCCCGTATCTTTCTCGTAGGAAAAGGAAGCTCATGACAATATGCATACCGTCATGGCACGTGCTTGCTTTGCGATCGTTGTAAGCACATGGAAAACAAGAAGACGAAGGTCCCTGGTTTGATCCCGGCATTCGGCACCAGAAAGAATGTAGCGAAAATAGGAAGAGGAACCATATCTGTTCGAAGGAATGGCTGAACTATAGCAGGAGCCCACCCGTGGCGGCTGCTCTTGTTACGGCGAAGATGTGAGCGGCGCGACGAATGGTGTCGCGGTGTAGGAGAAGGAGACGGGTAGGGTTGGCGTACGCATTTGGGTGACACGGTGAACATCCGACTTATCGAAGCTCATCTTCCGGTTATATTCGGAGGCTGTGGCCACGTCTGCTTATACGTCAGTGTCGAAGTGTGTGTTCTGGATCTTGTTATCGAAGGCCGCCAGTTCCGAGTGCTTGTACTCGATGAAGGCGAGGTGGTTCTCGAGCGTCCTAATCGGGGTTGAGAAATCCTCAAGCGGGGTGCTGACTGTCGAAATGGACTTGGTAATCACTATGCGGACGAAGGCGTCATTTGTCCGAAGTTGTTCCATTGCCAGAAGTCGAGGGACCAGACGACCGGGCGGGTTTCGCCAACCAGAACAAATGCAGCGAAAATGCGAAGGAGGAGCGTACCCGACCATTGGGCCTGATCGAAGGAATGGCTTAACTATTATGCGAGCCCGCCCGTGGCCTCTGCTCGTGTTACGCGCCCATCCGTTTTCTTTATTTAGCAACAAGGCTGATAACACGCGGACTAGCAACGTATAAGGAAATGAGAAAAGAACGAAGGCACTCTATGCGTCTGCACCTCTTCTGCAGAAAAAAAAAAGCGCGAACATAAGAAGAATACGTCCCAATAACGTTTTCATTTCATTTACTTGTGGCTTTTAGCATCCCAAAACCAGCTCTCATTTGAGAGACGCCGTAGAAGAGGGCTTCAGAAATTTCGACCTCTGAGGGTTATTCAACGTGCACTGACATCGCAGAGCACATGGGCCTCAACATGTCACTTCCATCAAATTGCAGCCGCTGCGGCCGCCATATTATCGCGCGACTCTCGGATCAGCAACCGAATACCATAGCCTCTGCAGCACTGTGGTGGGGCCTAGCGCTTTCATTGGCGGTATCATTTTTCTCCTCCCGAGTTCTGCGTCCTGCTTTTGTGCTCGTAAAACCTGATAGGACAGCGTTTCTCCCGTATTTTCGTTTCTTCTTCCTTGACTATGTCTCGGGCTTTCAACGGTACAAGGATTCGGCGCCGAGTGCCCTCTCCAAGCGCAATCCTCCGATTGTGGCGACCGGTCCGCTCAAATAGAAGCATCCGCGGGCTTCCGAAGACGAGTTTGTAGTAGTGAAGCATTGGAAATACGAAATACGATGCACAGCTAAATAAAACGATCGTTATTCTTAAAGTTTTGGTATTTTGATGTAGGTTGTAGTGACATAATTTTACATTGAAACCAATGAAAATTAGCGTAAATCTGAACAGTTCGCTTATGAGGTGTTTGTTTTAATGAGACTTCACTGTAATACCAAGAGGCGCAGTGCGCTCTGACGGGAATGTACAAACGAACAGTATCCCGATGTAACACAAATTCAACAAGGTAGAAAGGAGTGTACACGTCTTACCTGTCTTTGCATTTTCGTGTTTCAGTCCGTGAAGGACATGAAAGCAAACGTTGTTTTCTGAGGCTACATCCTGAAATCCTTGGCATGATTTAGCGCTTTACGCACACTTGACAAAGTACTGCGACAAATCTTCACTAAGATTAGGCTTTCTAAATGCAAGTTGGCATAGCGCCTGATATCCATGTCTGCCTCCTTCCTTTTATCGCAAGGCCAATTGGTTTGTCTTACCGTCGTCATCTTCGCTTGCTGGTCGACGTCGGATGCACATGCTGTAGGGGTCGGTCTCGCTAAGAAAAAAAGGGAGCAAAGCTTGAGTAGAATACGCCGGTGCGAGTGCAGACTTCCCATGTCGGCTGTTCAGTCTGAATTGAGCGCATGCAGTGGAGCGCAGGAGCGTTTTATGTGTCTTCTTTATATTGAAGTAGTTAATATTTATTCGGCACACTCGTAGCTTTCATGTAGTTCGCTCATGTGTTCTTTGCTTTTTTTGTGTGGCTCCTCATGCCAGCTTTATCAGAGGAATTTCTGCGCTACTCGTTCACTTAATGCAGCTGTTTAACACAGTGCCCCTCTCCGAAGTGCAAAGTGGCAGGTTTTCTCTGTCCTCTTGGCCTTAACAGCGTATGACGGCTGCATTAGAAAGTCTAAATGATTAAAATTGTAGCTTATTTAGAAAGATTCGAGCATGTGTAGGCGGTCCCAAAGTAAGGCGGAACACCAGGAATTCGGCGGCTTCTTTCCGAACCGCACTGCCGGAAAAATTCAGCTATGCTGTAATCGCACTCATTGTCCATATCAAACGCAAGTCCCAGACTATAGAACCTAGAATGGCATCGCCTTGCCCCGGCTGAAAGGCAAACATAAGCTTCGTCCCAGCACTGCTGCTCAAATCGGGACACTCTTGCACATGCTCCTGAGCTGGGAAAAACGGGGAAATGCGTGGTACTCCCACGGCTTCTGCATGCTCGTATCCTGTCTGTCACCGATCCCGAGCAGTGAAGCACGAGACGCAATCGCCGGAAAAGATCCCAAGGACCGACGTAGCAATCCCCAGGATATGATCCCACGAAAGCTTCGGCAATTAGCTTTTGGTCCCCTTCGGCGCCCTAGCAAAACACCAGCAGTGGCTCAAAGACCGAGTCAGAACCAAGGGTGATCAAACAAAACAAATATATTCTCATCAATCAAGCAGTTACACAAAAAGTGTAAAAAAATCGGCTCTTCACAATACGAACACGGATGGGTTACGACACTACGCGAAACCAACCACAAACGTACAAGCTCCTTCACTGCAACAAAGAATAAAACACAAAAGCACGCTATTCACCAAAGTCACTCGAGGTGCCTTCGCAACTTGAAGCTTGCAGGCTGGGCTGTCGGATGGCTCACGGAGCAGCATCGATTCACGTCTTCTTGCTTATTCTCGCTGAGTCACATACGACCGTGACTGCTACGACTGCTAGTCACGGCCCATAGTAGACTCTTTATATTGCCTTGGGCAAGCGTGCTGTAAGTTTCCGAGCGAGCAGCGTGATTTAAGCACGCATAAGGATTGGACACCTTGTTGGCATTTCTCGTTCCTTCGCCGCTTGGACGGTGTCTCTTTCTCCCCCTCAAAGCGCGAGAACGTTGGTACGCACTCCCCGCCTCCTCTCTTTTCCTCCGTTTGGCTCGCGCGCTCGCCACGGTAAGATGACTCACTGATACGTTATACAAAATGCTCCCGTTTTCGAGGTTTCCGGCGTGACCTCCGGTGCATTTTCCGTGCGGGCCGCTTTTCTTTTTATTTTTCTGCTTTCCCTTCAGCTCGAAGCCCGGTTTTTCGAGAAAATGGGCACTATTTTGTGACACCTTCATCAATCTGACCACCCTCTGCCCATGGTTGCATCAGGCAGGATCGGCTGGCTTTGTAAACGCTAGTCGCAGCCGCGCACCAACGAAACAAGTCGCGTCGAAAAAAAATAATAAATTGCGCCCAAAGGAAACGATAAGCAGCACACAAGGAAATAAACGGCCGTGCCCGTAGTGCTTATAAGCTCGAAAGCACGTACGGGCAAGACTAGCGTGCCAGAAAGCACATTGACTCAGCCACCCTACCTTCCTGTATGTTGTATACTACGCCAGTCTTACATTCCACGAATTTTAATTCTTTTCTGTATTTGACCTAACAAACCGGCCGTTTTCTGGAGCAGGGATCAATTAATCTGCACAGTCTAGACAACTTCAATGGGGCAAAGAAATTTTATTGGGTGCAGGCATTGGGGCAAAAATGTGAAAGTCCTGTTCTCCGCCCCAATGAAGTTGTCTAGTCTGTGCAGATTAACTGACGCCTGCTCCAGAAAACAGCCGGTGTGCAAGGTCAACCACAGCAACGAATTAAAATTCGTGGAATGTAGGACCGGCCTGGTATACCACCTACCACTGTCCTGGGGAAAGGCATACATAGGCCAAACTGGCCGATGCCTTAACGACCGTCTAAGGGAGCACGACAATATATTAAGAACAACGCTAATGGCCATCTCGCAAATCATTGTCAAGAGTGCAAGTGCACCCCTAATTTAATCAGTCCGCTGTAATTCCTCGCAACGGCAGTCGATCTGCTAGGCTTATCGCCGAAGCGAAAATGATTTTGGAACATCCAGAAACTTGCGTCAGCGTAGCCTCCGTTGCACTGTCAGACAAGGGCCTAGAATATTTACCTGCTGTCAGACAGCAGAGAGCATGCCAAAATGCCACGTGTGATGAACATCATATGTGCGTGATGCTGCCTTCATGTCACAATAAGGTTGAAAGTTGCGCGGTGTGCGTTTTGTCTTCTCCTTTGCGCCCGGCCCACAAAAGGGCATTCCCACCAGGTTTAGCAAAAAGTATCACGACCCCTTTAAAGGGCCCTGGAACAAGTTTGGGACACGAAACACCAACGAACAATCATGGAGGTTCCTGTGAACATGTCCTCCTAATATTGTTGAACTGTACATCCAGCTGGAAATTTCCAATTATGGTTTCAATATGGAAGCGCCCGCTCTTCTTTCAGTGAAAAACGTCATAGCTTAGTTGGACTACGAAATAAATGCTAGAACTACCATTGGCTGATTTTCGTATGAAGGTTCCTACGGATAAGTTGGGCAGGGTCGAAATGCTCGCCGCGACACTGTCTGTCCAACAGCATGCCGTCATTGGAGAAGCGCTAGTATGCTAAAAAGGAAGAAAACATCCTAAGTCATGACAGGCGCTAGCGTGGATTCTCTCCCCCTCCCCCCTTTCTCCTTGTGTTTCTTCTAGCATGTGTGAACTGCGCGTGTGAACTGCAAGACGAAGTCAACACAGGACCATAGAAACATAGTCGTACGCACAAGCACAGGGCAGACGAACACAGCAAGGGCAGATTGTTGGGCTTTTTGGTTCATACATTTGGCAAAGAAGTTCGTGGCTGCTCCAGATCCGCCAGTGCAAAAAATTGCCTGTGACTTAGTTCTGTTATGCGTGCGTGTGTGTAGCAAGAGGTACGGTTAATGTTACTATTTCGCTTGGTTCTTTGTACGGTTACGTCTTTATCTTTTAGCTTCGTACGTCTGAGTGTTTAGATTTAGTTGACTCTCGTTAACTTATGGTTACCTTAAAGAGTACAGCTATTTATTTAATGTGTAACCCATTTATTTTGGAAGTCTTAATCTTGTTTCTGAATTGCCACTAAGACGGCCCGATGGTTCGCGCACTAGCAAGCAGCCATCTAAATGGCTCCGACAAAGTTCGGTTTGGTGGGGCGAATCCCACCGAGACGTTCATTCCATATTTGCGATGCAACGCCGACTCCTCCTCTGTTGTTGCAACGCGGTTTCACCGGCTCCTCCTCTAAAGTCATGCCAGATGGCGCGGCGAGCGACGCCGCCAGCTTCGGCGGTTGCTAGGCAGCGGCTCAGCTAGCGGAGATGTTGATGATGACGATTGTGGTTCGGTTAGGAAAGGACGCTAATTTCTGCTTCCCATGTAGGGAGCACGGCTAAGCGTCCTCGGGGATTGGGGAAAGGGGGTGAAAGAGATAGAGAGAAGAGAAAGGCCGTAGTGGAGGGCTCTGGAAATTTCGACCAATTGGAATTATTTAACGCGCGGAGTGGCCAACGGCCACAGCGAATACCGGCAATGTAGCTCTCGCTACACACGTTGCGAAGCTAGCACTAGCCGCGCAAGGCTGGCGAACATGATGGGCGCTTCGCTGGTCCGGGCTTTTCTCCGGCACACCCAAATTTCATCGTGGTACGAGGCTTCTGAAAACACCTCGCGAAGCACCTCGAGGCCCAGCAATCGCACAGCAAATCTCGGTTTTCTTCAATAGACTATGATTCACTGAATCTAATACACTAAGAGTTCTTTAAGACAATCTTGATTGTGAACAAAACTTAATATTGCTGACAGTTTTTCACATTCACTATTGTACCCATTGTGTGCTTGAGTGAAGTATTAGTGGTTTTGCTTACCTGTTATTAAATCATTTGCATAACATTTTCCTCTTGTTCGAAAACCTGGAGTCCGATGATTTTACTTTACCTCGGATGCTTCTTTTCATCAACATTCAGCCATTCCTGGTTAATGTACAAATATTCTCTTTTTAATCGCATTGATGTTAGTATTCAGTGTGTTTCCTATAGCAACTAAGTGTCATTCTTTTTGATGCTCCAATTATCTGTCATTGCTATATGATATTTGGCAGTGCTGCCTTTTGTGGCATGTCAAAAGATGACAAGATTGCAGTTCCTTGTGTCTTGAACATAATCTGTTCGGTGCTGCCTAAATCATGTACGGAGCAAGAGCGTTTGTCAAGCCTCAATTCCATTAGCTTTTGCCACCCTTTCTGCAACGTTGTAGGTGAAACACTATTATTCTCGGAATTTGGCAGTGACCTCACCATAAAGACGATCGCGTCGCACCAAACACGGTTGCAGGGGCGCCACGCGTAGCGTCAGCTTGGCACCGTCCCACCCCTTTGCTTATCTACACAATGCATACCTACGGTATTCTCGGAGCTGCCTGGATGCCACGATGTGACGCACGTCCTCATGGCGTTCGGTGCTAGGCCTAACCACGACCTCATGCGGTCCAAACGCATAGCTTTGCGAAACTCTGGGCACACTGTCTTTTCTTTTTGTCCTGCTTCCACGTGCAAACCTCCGCGTGCCCGCCAGCTGAAGATTTGCCAGTGTAGTAGTGGGCTGAGGGCATGAGCTCAAGTGAAGAAAGAGGCGCGCGTGTGAACGGCGCACGTTAGGCATTGCACGGATGTGCGCGGGCACCTTTGGGGGCCATAGATTATGATGATGATAAGTTTGTATTACGCAGTGGATTTTAGGGCGAGGAAGAGCAACTTTGCTTGTTAAAACTACGGAAGCGTTCGCCATTTTACTCAACCCTTTCCTAGGCTTGTCAAGACATGCATACCGAGTCAATCTATTATATGGCATCGGTTTCATACATGGAGAACTTTCAAGTATGACATCATGATATTAATACCGTTGAGAAGGTTATAAAAGGTATTCAATAAAGCTTTTGTAAAGCGCTGCTCTTTAGGAGATTTCGGAAAAGTATGCGCGCAAATTGGAGGAAATCATAGAGCGAATGATCGCTACCATACCCAACGAACACGTCTTCCAGTACAGCCAGGTGTCACCTGTAGTGCTTCCCGAAGTGTCTGATCACCGCCTGCATGAGGAACAGGTCCGCGCTTATGATGAGCTTACAAGGAAGAAAGACCTTTGTCACGAGTTTTAAGGAGAGGACATGTGCGACCAGCTTGCGGTGAAAGGGGACATGTGTGAGGAGTTGGAAGGCAAATGCCACGTCTTTTGCGAGTTTGTGGATGAACCGTTCAGGGTTGTGTGGACTACAGTGATTTTGACGCCTCAGGCACATGCCCACGAAGCAGGTGCAGAATGGAGAACAGGACAAGAGAATATAGCCTGCCTCGTTGAATGACATGCGGTGAGGCCGACGATCGCAGTTACTGACGTCCTCTCATTCGAGCTAGCACTACCGATAGGACGTGCCCAACAAATACAATCCAGAGACCCATGATTCTACACTATGACTTCGGCGAAAGTAACAGCAGGCTCCCTCACTTTCTTCTGGTTCTGGCTTCTCCCTCGCCTTCTGTGGCACTGCTACCTGTATCTGCCCGGGCACGTGGGCATGATGCGGAGATTATGGGGTTGGTGTGGCGGTTTGTTTTCAGAAGCTTCTATCTTGGCAGAGCGAAAGGAAAGGGGTCAAGGGCTCGTTCTTTATTTGTTAGAAAGAACTTAATGAGAAAATTAAATTATCTTGACAGAGCTCATCTTTGGCGGCTGTGTGCATAAAATCGGTGTTGCCGCTATAAACGTTAGTTTAAAGTTGAGCGCCAGTCCTGTGTGTAGCCTCGTTCTTTGTTTGTCGTATTTTAGCGCTCCGTATTTTCCTTTTGAAGCGTGCACCAACTCGCCCAACGACAAATTCTACTAAGACAAGGAGGCCGGCGGCTGCTGTCGGTAGGATGATGGCCATCAGCGGAGTGCAGGTGCCGGGTGTGTTGGTGAGTGCGGTTGCTGCATTGCATTTTTTTCGCTATTGCCTTCATGTATCTCTTCACGTGGTGACAGCAATGCTTAACACTTGCTGCGTGCCAGGCTCTCGCTCGGGTTACAAGGGCATCGACGAAAACGTATCCTTGTTCTGTTTACCCGCCGATGCGGAAACAGGCGAGGAGGGGAAGTGAGCGTTCCCGCGACAAGAGACAGCTGCGTTTTCGCTCGAGTCCAACTACGTTCGCGTGCGTGGAAAACATTTCCATGACGAAAGCTTCATTCGTGTGGACGACTGTACAGTGAGTGGGAATGCTGTCTCACTGTCCAAATCCAAATATATCCAACTCATTTTAAATTTATCTGACTTTTGTTTTACTTTCTTGCCATTGTTCTTCTACTTCTCTTATTGTGTTTTTATGTTTCTTTCGTTTGTTTCGTGTATATCGCGACACGTGCTGGTAGGTTACCGCACGTGGAAGCTAGTCTGGCCGCGTCATCGCTTCGGTGACGTCGTTGCCATCGACGCCATTGGTATTGGTCCCACGCACCGACACTTTTCACTTCGGGACTTCAGGACTTCCTTGTAGGTGTCTTCACCATGTATTCATCCGCTAAACTTGCAACAATATTGGTTCTCATATTCAATATATATATATATATATATATATATATATATATATATATATATCGAGTAAAAGTTTCTGCAGATCCCAAACAGCGTCTCATCTGTGAACCTGAACGTCGGTTCAAAGGATATCTCCACCGCGGACGCCTCGAAAACATTCGAACGAGACACGACCGTGTTTGAACATATCCGGTCACAACGACAAAACATTGTCAAGGTGTTTGCTTCGTTGGTTCTTACACGAGGCCAGTTAGTTCAAGGTATGCAGGGCCGGCGTGGTGTTGGTGGTGCGTGCGAATACTTCAACGTGCCGGACGATTCGCCGTACCACGGTGTACCATTGCCGAATACTAGGAACAGATGTCGGCTCCGCGGAAAAGAAGCACAGAAGACCCTACGCAGGCCAGCGGGGGCGCTGTCGGAGGACAGTGCTGCCTCCGCGCTGGCAACAAAAGAAAGGAGGAGATAAAGAGTTGAATGGGAAGCGAGCCGTGTAGAGAGAGCGAAGCGACGCACGACGCCCGGCTTCGGTCACAGCTTGACATCAGTACGCGTCCTGTGCTGCCGCTCCGCCAGATGCGACTGAAGGTTACCTTTGTGTGCAACCGCATTCGGGTTACAATTACGGTTCTCGAAGAGTGCAGGGTTTTGACGGCGAAGGTCGTTAAAATGAAAAGATGATGACAGACCGAGATGAAAAATGACATATCGTTAGTGGACAGGGCCGGCAAATATTCTCGCGGCTGTGTGGCGGCTTCTTGAAAGAGACGTGGTGCGCGGACAGGTTAGCTCGAGCAGGCCCTCCAGCGTCGGCGGTCGTCTGGGCTAACACACAGGCGACAACGTAGGAGAGAGAGGGAAATGACGTGTGTTGCACGGTGAACCTATCCCCTCAGGTGTTGTAGATTGTGACGTATGTTTGACCAATGCCGTGTGTGTCATAAAAATGTTTGTGCGATTGGTTTGCATGATGCCAACCCCCAAGTGTGATTGGCTTGTTGGGGGACTCTGTCGAACCGAGGGTTGAAGTGACGACGCCAGGGATGTGAGGAGGGAGCGGAGGTTCGGGCTTGTACCCGGGCAGATGCCTCAGTGTGGAATAAAGCTTCTCTTTACCGGGCAACGGCTCTTCCATCGCGCTACGATCGAGTACTCGAGCCATCTAGGGGCGCTGATTCGAACCTTCAAACACCTTGCCTCCTCAGCTAGTGTTGAAGCTAGTGGAGATAGGGAAAGGAAATCAATTTGGCCCCCAACGAGAAATTTCGCCGACGCACCTGGCATGAGGTCACAAGGTTCAACCGCGAAACCGCAGAGCTAACAATGTGCTGGTGGACTGATTCTTAAAAAGGGACAATATAGTGAAAGGCGGATGGCGTCCTGTGGGCAGTTGAGGACTCCGCAACGCTTCCGCATACGTCGCGACGGGACATCTGCTCGCACTGGTGCCAATGGTTGGGTAGCAGCCCTGAATTCATCCCGAATCATGTCACCAAGTGCTGTAACAGCCGTCTGCGAAGTGGTTGTGCTCACTTTCTCGAGCTCTTCGCGCACAACGCTCCGCACGAGCTCACGCAGTACTGCTGCATCATGTCCACAGGTAACACACGACCCCGCGATGACGGTGCTTTGGCGGTCGTACTGCAGGGACCGTTGTTGAAGCGCTCGCCCTATCGTCGTTGCTTCAGTTATAAATTCAGCGACGGTACTTGGAGGGTTGCGTATGAGTCCGGCGAAGAGTTGTTCCTTCACCCCTCGCTTTAGCAGACGAACTTTCTTCGTCTCAGCCATGTCGGGGTCAGCCCGTCTGAACAAGCTCGACATATCCTCGACAAACGTAGCCACGCTCTCGTTTGGCTTCTTAAACCGAGTCTGCAGTGGCTGCTCTGCCTTTTCTTTCCTCTCGGGGCTGCTGTATGTCTCACGGACCTGCCATTGGAATTCTGGCCAGCTAGTAGTCGAGCTCTCACGATTCTCGAACCACGTACGCGCGTAGTCTTCGAGGGCAAAGTACACGTAACGCTGCTTTCCTAGAGTCGTCCCATTCATTGACTGCTGCGACTCTGCGAAAGTGTTCAAGCCAGTCATCTACATCCTCAAACACGTCGTCGTGAAACGACTTCGGAACGCGTGCTGCGTACACGACACTCGGAGTATAAGTAGGCTGAACAGTGTCGCTCTGTAGCGACTGACCTGCCCCTGCGGTTGCCATCCCTACCGGGCTCACAGGACCGCATTCAGGAGGTAGCCCTTGCAAGCGGCGGCTGTGGTGAAGTGGCTGGTTTTGTTCCGGCTTATTGGGAATGGTGGCAGGAATTCGAAGTGAGGATGGTAGGATTGATACCCAGCACCTCCGCCAATTTGCCACGATAAATGCAGAAGAGGCCAGTCGCCCTGCAAAATGGCACCGATCGAACAGCATGCCCTCTTAGTTGTCTTCCTCTACCTCCACGCCACAATTCGCGGTGCGCAAAATAAAACTGCGGACGGCCGTAACCGCACAACACGCACAAATGCACTGAAGTTCTGCGTCAATATATTCTACACCCTTACCATGGAACTGATGCATTCCCGTCATCGACTCTACGGGCTACGCATGGTGTGTACGCAATTTCGCTAGAGCGTCCCCATTCGCGTTGATTTGTCCAAACCCCCTGCTCCATCCGCAGAGTGAAAGTTGCGGTGCATGCAGTCTCTGAAACAACCGTCGTTCGTTTTGCCAGCTAGCGCATTCGGTAGGTGCGAACAAGGCGAGGCGCACAGTATACATGGTGCGTCGCTTTCAACACCATCCGGGAAGCGAATTTTTCGAACATCCAATCATGAGTACCAGGGCCAACGTAAGAGGCCAGCAGTGCCGGAGCAAGGACCGGCGGCCCTCAGTCGCCCGAAGGCTACTGCACCACCTGGTGCACAGCGGGACAGCGGGACACGGGAAAGGAACAGTCAACGAAGACCGTTCGGTTCTGCGCCCGCCTGTGCAGGAAATGACATGCTGGCTGCGCGAGCAGGAAGAGGTTCAAGTTTCTTTAGACTTAGAAGGCTGGTTGTCAAACGCGCAGGGCACGAATTCCACGTGAGTAGCCTCAAAGCGCCCTCACTGCCAAGTCGGCACCGAAGGGACTGCGCCCTTTGTACACCCACTGATGGGTACTTTTTGAAATAAATAGAAATAAATGTGTAGAACGGAAAAGCATTCTTCAATCATTGCCACAATTTAACTAAGGTCACCGTCCAGCATGAAGAAGCTTGACAATATTAAACCATGAGAAGGGTCTAGGATTAACTTGGCCCTTTCGGAGTTCGTGCCTTTCATCTAGCTTTTGAGATAATGTCCCGTCGCAGCAAAAACCCCAAGTAACCAGCGTGGTCTTTGAGGCACTTGGACGAGTTCGCATGAAATGTGCAGGTGGAGGGAGATTTTGCAAGGAAGCTTAAAGAAAAATTATTTTTTCCTGGACTCATAGGGGATAATGGACACCGTATCGCAGAGAAACGGACAGCTCCATTTGTATGCTAAGGCATTTCAGAAGGGCATCATCCATATGTACGAGACGCACCAACCAAACAGCCGAAATTCTAGGAAAGAAATTTTATTTTTTATTTTATTTGTGGGGTTTAACGTCCCAAAACCAGTTCTGATTATGAGAGACACCGTAGTGGAGGGCGCCGGAAATTTCGACCACCTGGAGTTCTTTAACATGCACTGACATCGCACAGTACACGGGCCTCAACATTTCGCCTCCATCGAAATGCAGCCGCCGCAGCCGGGATTCGATCCCGCGACCCTCGGATCAGCAGCCGAGTACCATAGCCACTAGACCACCATGGCGGGGCTCTAGGAAAGAAAGCGAACCACTCCGCGCTTCAAGCAAGTGGAAATATATTCTCACAAAAGCGACAACGACTGAACGCTATTATAATTTTAAATATGTCGCACTACATTGAGAATGGCATCTGATAACTCATCTAGAAAGAATTTTACAAACACATTGATTCGAACCCGACAAACAAACACAAATATATATATATATATATATATATATATATATACTGAAATATAACCAAGTTTTAAAAAGACGGAGAGTGCAAGCGAGTTCCACAAATTCAGCCGTGTTGAGGCTTCAGTGCCCTAGCAGGACGCGTGTTTTAGAAGCGAAGAATTCGATGGAAAGCTTCAGCAACTTTAACCATATCGATCTAGCCACTTTTTCGAGACTTCCCGCGTATTTTCTTAGATAGGCTTGTTTCTGGGTGTCTGCTGCCTCTTGAAAGCACAAAAAGAAATGAGTGAGTCCGAACCCACACAACCGAAAGCCCAGCGAGAAGCCCTGGCGCAGCCGCAAACAACGTGTAATGGAATTGAGACTTAAGGCTATCTGTGAACGATATTTGGAGTTGAGTTGAGTTGACAAACGTTTATTAAAAAAAAAAAGAAAAGGAGGTTGGCGAAGCAGGTGGGTGGGGCCCCTAGTCCAGGGCTCCACTGGCCTCAGCAGCCCGCCGCGCCTGGTCGAGGATTGCCACTTGGGCCTCCTTTTCCTCGCTGGCAAGCCAGGTCTCCCACTGCTCCGTTCGAAATTTTTGCGCCGAAATATGAGACGTATTAATTTTAGATCGCCTGAGCTCGCATTCCCACGTGATGTGAGCGAGAGTTGGCTGTCCTCCACACCACGGGCAAGTGGCGGCGTATGTGGTTGGGTGGATGGCATGTTTTAAACGCAGGTGCGGGTATGTGTTTGTCTGCAGAAGGCGCCATTCGTGCGCTTCCTTTACATTTAGCAGATCTCTGAAGAGAGCGCCGAAACGCTAGAGTGTGGGAAAGGATTGAAGAACGCCTCGGGAGCACGGGGACAGTACGTACACGGAAGCAAGTGCAGAGCAACGTTGATAACCTGACCCATCTGTACAGCTAAGGTTTAACATTTGATCTATGATAGAGTGTCATCGTAGGGATATTGCCTTCCGTGTCCTTCGTATATATGGCTTACGCAATAGATTAAGAATAGTCGGCAAAATCCGCATTGTCACTGCACAGCTACTGACGCTCGGCAGTGGCAGTGGAATGTAGCAGTTAGGTGCGTTCAACGTGACACGAGATAGTTGGCTTTCGTTTTCATGAGAAACGTCGCTACAGTGTCAAACACCCACATGTGCTTGTGCCGGGAATGCAGCTGTGAAAAATCTGGCGTTAGTTTGCAAAGCACACACTCATATTCCTATGCCATGCAGACATAGTGGTTGTGTGTTGTGTGTGTGTGTGTGTGTGTGCGTGCGTGCGTGTGCACGTGCGTGTGGTGTGAGTGTGTTTTACACTGCTGTGAATTGTCGCTGCGTATGCTGTGCGAGAGCCAGCTTCCGATTCTCATCTATCGCTTTTCTTCTTTATATAGGTTACTTTGTTATCTTTGCTCCTAGCCTCTGTAGCGCTTGCAGTCCACGTGCCTTTGATAGTTGAAGTAAACTTAATGTCATTTTACAAAAGGACATCCACTAGTGACTGTGTGTGTGCACGATGCTGTAAAAAAGGTTTCTACGACGCAGATGGTTACATGGTATTTGTGGCATTGTATGCGCATATATGAGAATTTTAGGAGTCAAGCGAGTCCTTGATATGTTACATATAATTTTGAAATGTAGTCCAGGGTTCGACGGACACACCGTCTGGCGAGGTGCATACATTTCTTGCGAACAACAAACACTCGCCACAGTTGCAATAAAAAATGAGAATTTATGACATTGCAGACCACTACGGGTCTCTTGTTCAGTATGTGAGCAAGAGGCCCGTAGTGGTCTCGAACATCATAAATTCTTCATTTTCATTGCAAGTTTGGCGAGTGTTTGTTCGCAAGAAATTTTTGAAATTGGCGCAGAGTGCAGAACCTGTAATTTTCTTTTTTTTATTTCAAA